>JALJEG010000038.1:0-237489 GCA_023653615.1 Apiotrichum siamense | reverse complement strand
GGGGCTGAGGCCGGCCGGGGGGGGGGGGGGGGGGGGGTGTTTTTTTTTTTTTTTTTTTTTTTTTTTTTTTTTTTTTTTTCTTTTTATCGCGGATTTTTTTTCCACACGGATCTGCTGCAATGCTGGCGGACATTGGCACCCGCCGGACGTCGCAAGACAGGAGTGCGGTGCAATCTGGACATGGTGAGAGAACGTGGCGCTGATACATTCTCCCGGTGCATGGTCGACACGTCGTCGCACGCCTTCACCCCCCCAAGCAGTGCCTCGCCCGGGCGTGGCTGCTGCTAATTGCAGTGCTGCACGCCTGGGGCTGGGGAAGTATGTGTTCTATTGCTGTCGTGATTCCCGCGTCCCGGGCCCTGCTGTCTCAAACTGCTGATGTTTATTAAACGGGGCAATTCCAGCAACTGGCCGAGATGGATGACGAGGGCGATGAACGGCGGCGGTGCACTAAACGCAGACAAACGTTGCGTCCAGGCCGCGGCGGCCTGTTGAGGATCGCGGCCTGACGGGCGGAACGTCTTGCGGCGAAGACGCGCCCTGGCCCCGTAGGATGGGATGGCCTGCAGGCTCGAACGTACTGTCCGTCACACCTCCCCCAACTGGATGCCCAAGGTAATATTTACGGTTTCCTATTAACACCGCGCAGCAAATAAACATCAGCAGTCTAAAGGCAACAGGCATTTTAGGAAACCAGGCACGCCTCCTTCCCCATTTGGCTGTTCCATACGACGGGTTCCTGAGAGCCTGTTGCTACCGTGGCCGGCATGCCCGCACGACCCGGTGCGCACGAGAAGAGAGGAAGAGCCAACGACTTGTGTTTTCCGTCGGGCCCCATATCCTCCAAAGCCCAGCAGCCATCTGTTACAGCCAAGACGACGCGGCGCCGTCTTTCGGATGTGAAATGATGCTCCGTGCCCGACGCCATACCGGATGCCCCGGAAGACGGAGGGCACGCCGGTCAAGGCCTAAACGCGTTTTGATGCATCGACGCGCACAGTCCCTGTCTCGAACGACCAACGCGTGCGCGCGCGCGCGCGACCCCGCTCATCCCGACCCTCAGGCCATCTGCCTCCCCCAGCGCTGCTCGCATGCGCTGACTCACTCTGTTCCACTGAAGTTCCCTGAGTCTTTCAGGGCCGGTGCCGATTTCCGGGTTGGCCCGCCGAGGAACGCGTGGAGCGCATGGGAGGAGAGGAATCTCGCTCGTGCGGCACCACAAACACACATCGCTGCCGATCAGACGCGTTTTGTGTTCACGCGTGTGTGGGCGGCAGCGGGGCACAAGAGGAGAGGAAATATTGCAAATACCCCAAACTTGTCCTGGTCCCTGTATCCAGGGGCTCGCGGTCTACCACACTGCTGGGCGGACGCGGGTGTCATGCGCTCATTGTGGCAGCGCTACGCAGGGCATGGCCAGCAAGGGGGGGTGGTCGCACCACAGACCATGCTCCCCCCTTCTCTTGTCCTCTTTCGCTCGACGTTTCCTGCGGGCGCCCTGCGATCCTTTGTGTAACAGCCCCGCGGCCGTCCAGCCGACCAACCCCCAATCACAGTTCTCTTTCGCCCTCATCACCACATTTGCTCTGCACGCTCCCTCTCCCACCCCCGCCCACACTCGCTCACTCCCTCTCACTCTCTCTTCTCTCTCGCTCTCTTCAACGCATCCACCTCCCTCCCTTCACCCTCTTGACCTCTCCCCACCACCACCAGTCCTCTTCCGGTCGAACGCCGTGTCCGACAACGAACCCCTCCGCAGCTCCGGCAGCTACGCTCTTCCACATCGACACCCCCGTCAGCCTCCCCCCGCTCCCCCCGCCCTCCCTTCGATCGGCTCTGCGGCCCCCGTGTTGTTTCGCCCCGTCCTCCTCGCTCCCGGACCATTCAGCCTAGTGCACACCTTCTTTCAAGGTGGGTCGAGCTTCTTTTTTTCTTTCTTTTGGCACCACCGCCGTTGTCCCCAACACCAAGCCATCGGGCACCCGCTCTCCACAGCCCTAGTCTCGGCATCCGCTGACCACTCAGCTATACCGTCTTTTGTCGTGTCTCTCCCCACCGCCCAGTAAACATCACGCAAAACCCATAAACAATGCTTGCCAACGTTTTCGCTGTCTCGCTCCTGGCCCTCTCGGCCATGGGCCATCCCAACCACAAGCGCGGGTCCCACAACGCCGTCGCCCAGCGCGCGACCAACAACAGCACCATCGTGAAGCGTGCCACCTACTCTTCTAGTGCCTCCTTCTATGACACCAGCGACTCGGACCCTCAGTGCTACTGCTCGCCCTACATCTACAAGTAGGTGATAACCATGGAAACGTGTCCGACTGTGAGGCTAACTTTCCAAGCAACCGCTGGGACAAGATTGTCGCCCTCAACCTTGGCACTTGGATGAACTCGGACCGTAGCCACTGTTTCAAGTGGATCACCGTCCAGTGGAAGGGCAAGACTACCACCGCTCAGGTTGTCGATGCTTGTGCCGCGGGCATCTGTCGCACGGACCCCAACTGGATCGATCTTTCGCCTGGTGCCATCCAGGAGCTCGACCCCAACTTTGAGATCACTGGTGTGCTCACGGGTGTTGAGTGGTGGTTCAGCGGCGACGACGACAGCGCGACCAGCCAGGAGCCCTCGCCCTCGCCCTCACCTACCCGCACGTCGACCTACACACCTCCGGAGACTTCGACCTGGACCCCTCCCCCGTCGCCGTCGCCCGAGCCCTCGCCGTCGCCTTCTCCGGAGCCTTCGCCGTCGCCGTCGCCGTCGCCTTCGCCCGAGCCCTCGCCTTCGCCCTCGCCCTCGCCTACCGAGTCTTCTGCTGCTCCTTCTTCGACGTCCTCGTCGCTCGTTCCTTCGTCCTCGGTCTCGAGCAGCCTCACTGCCCTCAACCTGACTGCAATGACGACCTCGGCTGCCAACGCTTCCATCTCCGCTAGCCCCTCGAACAACGCCACCATTGTCAACGCCACGGCGTACCTCAACCTTACTGGGGCCAACCTGACCTCCACTGCCGTCACCGTTGCTCTCCCCAACTCGACCTCGGTTGTCATCGCCCCCGACGCCATTGTGCAGACCGCCGAGGGTGGCTCTGCTCCTGCCTCGGGTAACGTTGCTGCATTCAACGAGCTTGTCGCCGCCCTTGGCCGTATCATTGTCAAGGGCGCTTCGTCGTAAGACGGAATGCGAGTTGCGAATACAGCGATATAATCTTTCCTGGGCGATGCAAGACGTTACTGTTCTCATCCCATCACCCTCTATCAACCTCATTTTCCTTTCCTTCATCTGGGGCTTTTGCTGCGTTTGTTTGTCGTCAACACGACCTAGTGTCGGTTCCTCCTTTTTTTCCTTATTCCGCAGCTCTGTGAGATGGACTTTCCATGTAGTTATTGTCTTCCTTCGCGATACCCACCACCACCTATCATCTACATTGCATGATACCATGCATGCTATGACGATGCTGCGTGTCGCGCGGCGTTTGGCATGTCGCGTGCTGACCCAGCGTGTGCCCCAACACAGCTCTGTGTCTAGGCTGTGACGGGGCGTCTCTGTGAAGTCGTGGTGTCGCATCCAGGTCTCCCGACCCGGTGAGGGGCGAGGCCGCCAACCAGCTACGGAGGTGTGTATGGACGGACGTGAAACCGATGACGGACAAGGGCGAACCAGAGATCATGGCACTGATCGAGAATGACCTGTTAGTGCCTTACTTGACCAGCGAGCTGACCGGCATGTTCGGACCTCCCGAGTCTTGGTCTGAACGCAGGCGTCAGACACTTGTCATGGACTGATTCTCCATTCGTTTCCGATACACGTTGAAGTTTGAAGCAGTCTCCCGTCGATTACACTCCATAGATAGGCGAAGGACGACCGTCGGAGGCGCGGCACCTTTCGACAGTGCTCTGGCGAGACTTGCGAAGAGACATTCGACAAAGGACTCGAGCACCCGCCGCGAGATATCCTGCTGAAGTGTTCGGGTGGCAACCTCTAACTCCCCCCTCTCTTCCCTCCTCCCCCTGACCCCCCAACGAGAAACAACTACAATGCTCATCACACATACGCATGGCGACTTACTCGATGCACAACGTGGCTGCAGAAGGTTGCGTTGTGTTGCCACAAACGGACAGATCAGCCAATCTCCGTCCTCTACCCCACATTCCCCAATGCAACTCGTCTCGGCTAGTTGCATCCCGATAATCCTGTTGCCACACCACTGTCAGTGATATCGATATAAAGCGGCGTCTTCGAACGTTGCCCTCGGCCCTCAGCACACATACCCCTCCCCCCAGCTTTGCCCACCCAATCCCGCGCCCATAATGCCGCCAGCATCCGCGACTGCCCTCCCGCGCTTCCTCCCCAACGCCGCGCGCCTCGTACGCGCCCCCGCAGCGGCCAAGACCAGCCTGCAGTCGTATCTCGCCGAGATGGACTTTGCGGGCGACCTCTCGGGAGGTGTCACACCGTACGCGCACGACCCGCTGCCCGAGGTGCAGCGCGGGGGCAGGCGCGCAGAGGGGTGGCGCTATCTTTTCGAGGTGGACACAGACAAGAGTGAGTGCACTACGACTCAGAGATCGGGGGCCGCACGAGGAAGGGCCGACGATGGTGTCCGAGGAAGAGCGGTAGCCGTGCAGCCCGATTTCGGTTGAGTGCTGGTGGTTACCTGGGTCATGATCATGACCCCGCCAGCAGGCCCTTTGGCATGTGCGTGGATGCACCGAGTGGTTATGGGGCCGCACTCAAGTTCACACTTGGTCCGAATAGGACAGTATTTGCGGTGGCGTAAGCCATCCTGGGTTCGACTCCCAGTCCACGCATTTTTGCCGATCCAGCAGACAATCCCGCTGGCCAATGGCTGGTGGTATCGCATGCATACGCCGCACGATGGCCGATAGCTGCGTAGCTGCATGTGGTCATGAGAGACAATACCCATAACATGTGCATTGCAGCGGGGACACGCTGCAAGACTTGCTTGCATGCGCGCATGTGTTTGCGAGTGATCGCCTTGCTCAGATGCGAGACGACGATGTGGCACTCCTGCAGGGTTCTCGATCACACTGGAGCCCCCGCCATGTCGATATGGCTGACAATACAGGATACAACAACGGTCTCGGTAACGTTCACGGTGCCGCACAGTCATGGCTTGTTGATAAGTATGTGGGACAGGCCATACATGCAGCCAGCGACCCTTCCACCATCCCCCCACCCCATCTGACTCCACAGCTGCTCGACGTTCACAATCAGTGAGCTCTCGCTCGACGGCTTCTGGGGCGAGCCAATGCGCGGCGGCGTCAGTCTCGCCATCGACGTCAAGTACTTCCAGCCCTGCCCCATAGGGCGCAAACTCGCCGTGGTCGTACGCATCGACCGTCTCGGGCGCACACTGGGGAACAGCACGACGGACGTGAGTGGCATGCGGTGCCGGCGGGCTGCGGGAAAGGTGGAGGAGCACTCCTGTTTCTAACAACAGATCTATGACTGGGAGACCGGGGTCCATTACTCTGCGGGTGTCCATGTTCACGCATGGTCGGCGGGCAAGAAGACGCCGGAGGCCAAGCTGTAGTAACCATAATGTCCTCGGGATGCTAAGAAGCAGATCGTCAGCTTGCAGCGTTCGTTGGACCATAGCTGGTTCATAGAGAAACTGACTGGCGTGTCCTGACACCGTACCGTGCTATGGGATCCGTCACCATAGGCGTGTTACCCAGTCAACGATTACGGGCACAGAGAAAGGGCCCTCAACTCGGAGACATATCAGACGCGCTCCGCTGAGGGCCCAGGCGCCAGCCGTGGAGATGCAGTACGACTCCAGAGAACGGTGCTGGACACTACACGTATAACCAGACCTTAGTTGTGTTCTCTAGCGCGAGTGAGTCGGTTGACGGCAGCAGCAGTGCAGCCACAGAGCCCACCACTAATATGACGTGCTGCCGAGACAACCTTGCCTGCAGACTGGCGGCCCCTGACGTCCTCGACATTGCTCACCCCCTTCCCGTCCTCCAGTCATCAGCCACCATCGACATGTCTGGCTTGGACCTCCTCATCACTGATTCTGGGGCGTAGACAGCCACCACCGCCTGCTCAAGGTGCGCCACGCTCTCCCCTGCAACTGCGACTAGCGATATGAGAGAGTTGCTGTTGTGCTGAAATGTTTGCAAGCTAGCCGTCATGGAGAAGATGAGGCAGACCCCGTCAGTATGGGGCTGGTGTGTGGTCGAACATTGAGTCCGAGTTCGGTGGCGACGGCATCCGCGTTTGGAAAGGGCAACGAGTCGAGGGTGACAGATGACGATATCGAGTCCGGGTTTGGAGACCAGCACAATCCTGAGCTTATGTAGGACTTGGAGTACCAGCACAGCGCTGACCATACAGACGACGGGAGGGGGGCGTGTTCGCCTGAGGCTTCAGATACGCCCCCGACGCCGAGTATGGCTTGGCTGTCGACTCTGAGCAACAGCTCGGATACGATGCGGAGAACCGGTACCTCGTCGTTCATGGTTACATGACAGCGTGATAAGTGGAGACCACAACACGTCCGCCTCTCTCCGTCTTTTAGACATCGGACAACTTGCTCGATCTCGCATCACTCCCTCAACTCTGCGCCTGTCCACTCCTCCTTCCATTCCCTGTCCCTTCCTTACGCCTAGCCTAGGCCGAATAATCAACTCTAGGCCTCTTGCGTTGTAAACCAAACTCGTTATGAACAGAGTGACTTCAGTTGCTGTTCGCCTATGATACCTCGTCAAGATGCGCGACGAGACGGGGATGACCTAGCCAGTGACATGAGTAGGTTTCGTAGACCACAACGCCTTGTTAGTCAGGTCGTTGTGAAACTAAAACCTGGTGGAGGAAGTAAGGGAACAACCTCTCCCACTGCTACCCTCTTTGCGAACAGCGCATGGTACGATGAGGACACCCCTCTCGCTCACAGAGTCCAGGATCTCCAAAGATCAGTCCACCCATAAGAAGGAACTGAAGTAGCAAAACGGGCTGCAAGCAGCGCTTCCGACTTCATGACATCACCTTCACATTGCCCAGTGCTTTTAGAGCTTGGCCTTCTTCTCGGCCTTCTTGAACCCCCGGTATGCAGCCTCAGCACCAATGCTGTTCGGTAAGCGCACTTCCAACTCCTTCCCCATCTCCTCTAAGATACTCACAACTGTCCTGTTGACTCCATGCGGTACACGCCTTTCTGGTCGGGGATGAGATAGCAGCCAAAGTTGGTCTTAGGGTCTGAGTCCGTGATCGCCGAGACAAACGCAGCGACGACGTCCTCGATCTTGGCGTAGCCGAGCTTGGGGTTGGGGTGAACAAACGTCTTGGCGAGGATGTTGGTTTTGGAGAAGTAAGGGCAGACGGTGCCAACACGGACACCAATTTTGTTGCACACCGACGCGATACCCTTCTGGATACCGAGAATACCACTGCGGATCAACAATTGCTCTACCACGGGGACACTTACGCCTTGGCCACACCGTACATAACGCCCTCGGAGCCGTAAAACGTGCTCATAGAGCCAGTGAAGACAATCGCACGAAGTCCGGGGTCCTTACGCTTGTCGTTGACCATGTGGTACAGCGCGATGCGTGTCGTGTATAGCACCCCGGTCAGGTCGATGTCGAGGGTAGTGAGGTTCGGGGGAGTGAGCGTCGCAACGTCCTCGAAGCGGCCAATCTCGGAGACGCCTAGCCCGTCAGTAAACTGCATTTGATCTCTGATCCCTCGCGAGTCGTGTGTAGATACCATGAGCTGTACACTTACCGGCATTGGGAAGAACGATGTCTACAGCGCCGTACGTCTTAACCGCAAGCTCGAAGAGTGCGACCTGGTCTTCCCACTTGGTCACGTCGCACTTGCGAGAAACGACAGATGACCTGCACAGGTCAGTCATCATCCCCAATCAGTAAGATATGGCCCAAGCGTTCCTCGTACCGGTAGACGCATCCCATCCCTCCCTTCATGTAGGAACTCACCCGCCGAGAACACCAGCGGTAGCCTTGCACATGTTGACGGTCTCCGCAAGTCCGACCTCGTCCACGTCACCGAGTACGAGGAACGCGCCGTTCTGCACGAAGTCGATTGCGGTCGCACGACCGAAGCCTGAGCCCCTGGACAATGTCAGCTCATGACACTGTGATTTCTCGTGACTGCTCGCGCCACGCGAGTTGGCGACGGAGGCGCGACTCGACCCATACGCACGCGCCCGTAATGATGACGACACGCTCGGAGAAGCGGTCCACGTCCTTGTAGCATTGCTCGTTGGTGAGGCTGGGCATTGTGGAGGGATGAAGTGATGAGTGCTGCTGGCGTGTGAAGAATCGTGCGTGATAATATGTGTGCACGCATGTTGTGGTGGATTTTATGAAGGCGGGGTGGGCAGGTGGACAATGATTCGGCTACACCTTTACCGACACGGTCAATGCCGATGGCCGATCACCGCATCCATCCCAACTTTCCGACGGACCCGTGCGCATCTAGACTCTGTTGTGGCTACCCATGCAGATGTTACTCTATCCCCGGCTCAGATGACATACACTGCACCTTAAGAGAATGAGCAAGTCAGGAGGAGCCTGGCGCTGAAATGGTAATGAGATCGTGGCCGCCATTTGTCAAAGACTCATGTCACTTCAACCCCACCTCCACATCGTCCACCAAGTCAACCTTGAGCACCGATCCCATGGTGGGGCGGCGTACACCCAGCATGTCGCTATAGCCATGCGCATCGCTAATGGATATGCCCTTGGTCTGAGCATGCATTGTAGCGGTGAGGACAGAGTGCGCGTGTTAACCTCGGCACTTCAATCATGCAGTCTCCATGCTCGATGTCGTCATAGCGCGGAGGCGTTAGCCCTCACTGTTCAGACAATGATGATTCATACAACGTCTAGGACACATAAACTGAGTCTACTTGGGCTGGAGAAGATACACCTCACCCTTCTTGTTCGGCTTACCCTCCTTGACTGACGCCGTACGGTTCTTCAGGTCCATGACAATGCTGAACAGCGTGCCGCTTCCACTGAAGCTTTTGTCGTCGCGGCAAATGGCACCCGGAAAGCCCTTCTCGTCGCACAGCCAGGTCTTGATCTCCTCGGCGGTGACTGCACCCTCATCCGACTTGATTAGCTCCATGATGCGCGCGAGGCGTACAGGGCTGTCGGGAAGGAAGCTGGCGCTGAGGCGCACGCCGGGATGCTCCTCAATGTAGTGGTTTGAGTGCACGACCGCCGTACCACCCCGAACGTTCTCAATGCGGCGTACGGGTACGACGTCGATGGAGGACACCTCGAGGCCAAACGCTTGCTTGCTGTCTGCAACCAAGATGTGTGCTGCGGACGCGACCCCGCGTTCGGTGAGCCGCTGCGCGATGCCAGCAGCGTCAACCTCGTTTGACCAGTCTAGAGCAGCACGCAGCGCAAGGTGCACCGGGAGCTTATCCTGGGCGACGCCGAGAGCGGCGATGGCATTAAGACAAACACCAACGCCGGCAGACGACAGACCGATCTTGCCAATGATGCCCGCCTCGGTGATGATCGCAATGCTGGGCAGGCCTGGCTGAGTGATGCTGAGGTTGATGAGGTTGGCGCCCTGCGCGGTTTTCCAGTCCCAATTCTGCGCGAGGAAGCCGGATACCGGGCTGTGGAACGACACGGAGGTGCACCCGTCGTTATACAGCCCAAACGCGACTTCGGTGCGGATGTTGAGCGCGAGAATGTCGGCCAGCCTGAGGTCAGTTGCGTCGGCGATACCTGTACGTCAGGACCAGACCTCGTACGTGCGCACCCACCCTGCATCTCCTGGATGTACCGCGGGTACTCTTTCTCTAGGAAAGGCGTCCACTTCATCGCCTCCGCTCCCACAGCATCCCACTCCATCTTGGCTGTCTGGGTGAAGTACTCGCGGTAGAACGCGATGCTTCCATGCACTTGCTCCCGCGCCTGAGTGCCATGCTGGTGGCCAATCTGGCCCTGTCAGCATCTCTTACCAGTTGTTGTGACACAGAACCAGCCTCACCTCGTAGGGGGTTCCAGAACACGATACGCTGAGCATATTGGTTGAGTATCTGAGAGAGAGAGAGCGATGAGCAGTGAGACCAGTGGGCTCGTCACTAAATAGTTGATTGCCGATGATGGATGTTTTTGGTGGGCTGCATACTCGTCGGACTAGCCCGTTACTGACTGCTGGTGGCTGCCGTCGCTTCGGTGTACCGATGACGGCGCGACATCGCGATTCTCCGCAACACAAGATCTTTCACCACTTAACTGTTGTATCTCCCGAGCACGAATCACAGCAATTTCATTCCACCGTCTACTTTCCACTGTCAATCAGAGCGTGAGGGTGTGACTGATGGGGCATAGCGCGCACTGGTGCACGATCGATCACACATCTGGACCAACTCTTTGACAAGCCTAATGGCGGGCCCAGTAGTGCGCGAACAACGGCACATACACTCGCTGACTTCTAGATCAATGGGTTCAAGAGGTCTTCACGCTGTTTGCATACGCTCCTTCTCTTCCATTCCTAACAGCTCCCCATCAGCCTGAAGGACCCAACTACACGGTCTCGCCCTTCACCTCGTTGAAGCAGATGGAAGCGGCCGCAATGAGCGAGTAGTCGACGCCGGGTGCCACGGTCACAAAGTACTGAGTTCATAAGTAACAGCTCGCTTATCACAGCACTCACCGTGGCCGCGTCTGCGAGCACTCGGCCCGACGCGACCAGCTTGCGCTGGACGTGCGCGAGCGTGGTGCCGTTGTCGAGCTGGATGTTTGCGCTGCCGCCCCAAATATCGCCGACGACCTCGATGTTCACCGCCTTGCCATCTGGCTGCACGTACGAACCGGTCACCTTAGCGCCGCGCTGATAGTGGCGCTGGACGCGCAGGATCTCCTTGCCCGATGCGTCCTCGGCCACGAAGTTCTTGTGCAAGCCCGCGAGCTTGATGGCGATGCTGTAAAGGAGCTTGCCGGAAGGGTCGGTAACCTTTTTGCGCTCGTGAAGCGAGCATGGCTTGCCCTCGATTTGTAGCAGGGCTTGACCGGAGAGAGAGTTATGCACGGTGTATGAGTCCTGTTGGTGAGTGTCGCGAAAACGGAGGGCGAAGACGTACACCGTGGGCGGAGAGGATCTTGTCCGTAAGCATCAGGATCACAGGTTTGGTGTCGACCAGCTGCGGGTACACGCTGACAGGCGGGTTTACGGCGGGGATGTTCTCGGCCATTGTGAGGTTCTGGGTTGGGTAGGAAGATGTTAGAAGCAGTTGAGTTGCAAGATATCGGTTGTGTGTAGGTTCAGACTACCTGTGGTCTAGGAGAATCGTGGCCATGCGACACGATTCGCCACGATTTCCGATGAGGTGTCGTGATGCGAGGCAGCATGGTCATTGGGTCAACACATGGCCATGACGACGACGTCGACCGAGGTCACTTCGGTTGCCAAACTGTCAGTTTACAAATCGCGGCCTGGCCAAGCTGGCCGCCGGAAGCAAAGAGGAGAAGCGATGGCGCTGGTCCAGATATTGGACAGTTAGATCGCATGCCCTTGGGGTCGCCGTTATATACGTGTCAGCTTCCAGATGACAGAGGACAGGCAGGTGGCAGCCAGCGGTCGGAGTTTGCAAACGTTCATTCTCGTGTGAGTTCATGTCATGACTATCGCCCCATCACCGTCGGTTATCCAGAATTCCAGACCCTGAGATGAACGCCGATTGTTAGACGCCGAGCTCGAGCTGCTCGCCATGGACCATCCTTGTCGCTCATGCTGACCACCTAGTAACACAATCTTTGGGCTGTGGTGGAAACGAGTGTATATCTGCTCAATGACAGGTGCACGCTAACTAGTGACACTCGCGATGCGGGGGGCAACCAGCCACCACGGGCTCACCTTGGTGGAATGGGTTCAGTGTCTCTAAAAAACACACTGTGCTATGCCTACGGATGGACCGGTAACGAGCAGCAAGAATGCTTTCATTTCTGACCGGTTATCATCTGTTACCCTCCACGTTTCCCATCTTGCTGGGGAGTCCCTGCGGTCTACAAGCTCTACGACGGTTAATGTCATGGCCGCGGAAGAACCATGAGGTTACCGATGGGCGGAATTCGGCATAGATGCTGGGCCGCCACGGGGGCCGACGGTGGGTCACATGGGCTCCATCTCGCATGACCGACCACAGGTAGAGAGACATCAGTCCATTAGCCAGGCAGAATGAGGCCGAGGAACGCTGCCCACGCTTGGCCGCGTCTCCAGGAACACATTATCGGCGTCGGCCTAGCCCGAATGTGTGGATGTGAAGAAGGCCGGGCGTGGATACAAGTACAAGCAGCTCAGAAACAAACTCCCCACTTCCTCCTCACTAAACATCATGGCGACAACCACCGCTACCAAGAAGAAGCTCTCCGTCGAGGAGTGTGAGTGATAGCCCAAGGCCCTGCGCTGGTGTTAACTGTAGGCAACAAAATCATATGTCAGCCTGGCACGATCTTCGAGCTGGAGGAGATCGAGATCCTCGGCGTCAAGCAAAAGTCGTGGAAGTATGTGAGTCATGGCCACACAGTGGACAGAGCCATCCTGAGCATTTCTTCTCGTCTGTGAGTTTCATATTGACCCCTCAGCAAAACCCGGACTACCGCACATTCCTCATCAACTCATTCAACAAGTATCTTGACCGCGAGTTCATCAACGCGCCGACCCAGTTTGGCGCGTACGACGACCGCGAGAGCATTACCTACCGCGAGGCGTGGCGGCAGGCGCACAATGTCGCAGGCTGGCTGCGCATGCAGGGAATCGGGTGTGAAGACCGCGTCGGCATCGTTGCGTTCAACACGATCGGGTAAGTCCGAAGCACCCCATGCGTCGTCCTCCACCAGCTGCGACGTCTCACACCTTTAGATGGGCCGTCTCCTTCGTGGCCATCCACCTGATCGGCGCCGTTCCCGTCATGGTCAACTCGGCTCTCCAGATTGACAGCATGATGCACTGCATCAAGATCTCAGAGCCCAAGCTTATCCTCGCCGACGCCGTGTCGACTGACCGCCTTTACGAACACCGTGAGGCGTTGGCCAAGATGGGCCGCGACAACGTCTGGTGCTACCAAGACGTTTCGCGCCTCCCCATGGGTCACAAGATGAAGGTTTGTGGGGCCGAGAGTGGGCTTGAGGCTGACTCCCATATTAGACCCTCAACTACGGCACCCTTACCATCCCAGATGATGTTCTTCAGAGTGTCGTTGACGGCAAGGGCCTTGATGGCCTGAACCCCGATTCTGACGCGTCCATCTTCTTCACGTCGGGCACTACCGGCTATCCCAAGGCTGTGCTTGCCTCGCAGCGCGCTAATATGCACAACCTCACGTCAGGCTTGATCCGTGAGTGATGTCCCGATGAGCCATATTCTTATTCCAGCGCCTATTCGCACTGCCCTCCGCCAAGGGCTCCCCCTCCAGGCCATCCTCGACGTTGCGCTTGCGCCCAACACGGAGCAGAACGTCAGCCTTCTCTCCGTTCCCTTCTTTCACGGCACTGGATGCATCTCGTGGCTGGTCAAAAATATCAACGATGGCACCAAGATTGTTCTCCAGCGTCGCTGGAGCGTTAAGGACGCCGTCAAACTCATGGTCGACCACAACGTAAACACCATCGGCGGTGTACCGGCCATTGCGACTGCCATCATTCAGAGCGGCCTTCTCCCCAAGGGCCACAAACTGCGCGCGGCTGCCTACGGTGGTGCTGCCCCCCAGGAGCGTTTGGCCCAGGATGTCATGGACCGCTGGCCCGATGCGATCCCGTGAGTTCAAGAGTTAAGTGTGCTGTGTTCTGGCGAATGTCTCACTCTCCAGGTCGCACGGGTGGGGTATGACAGAGCTCACGGTTCTCCACTGCGGCAACGTTGGCATCGATTATGTCGAGAAGCCCAAGTCGTGTGGCCCGCCCGTGCCCGTGTGCCAGATCCGCATCATTGACCCGGAGACAAAGAAGGAGTGCCCTCCATTCGTGGTCGGTGCGATCCAGGGTAAGGGACCCAACACGATGAAGTGCTATATCGGCAACGAGAAGGCTACCAAGGAGACTCTCGCGGCAGACGGCTGGCTTGACACTGGTGACGCGGGGTACCTTGATGACGAGGGCTTCCTCTACATCTCAGACCGCATTAAGGACATCATCATCCGTGGCGGCGAGAACATCGCCAGTGAAGAGGTCGAGAACGCCATCTACCGTGACAACCGCATGGCCGAGGTCGCGTCGGTGCCCGTCCCGCACGATGTGCTCGGTGAGTTGGTCGCGGTTGCCGTCAGCCTCGTACCAGGCGCCAAGGCCACCCCCGACGAGATTATCGAGTTTGCAACCAGCCGGTTACGAAGGGACGCGCGTCCTGTCTTCGTCTGGATCTCCGACAAACCTCTGCGTAAGTAGTTGGAATCACCCTCAGAGAGCCTCCTAACATTCTTCCAGCCCGTAACGTTAACGGCAAGCTCGTCAAGGCGGAAATCAAGAAGATTGTGCAGGAGAAGTACAAGGTGCATCTCGCGCGTCAGTCCAAGCTGTAACCTTGCAGTGGACAGAGGGATATAGGGTGTCCAGACGACCGTGTATAGACAAGGTCAGAAGATTGTCACAGAACAATATGCATCTTGCACGTCATCATGGCCAGTTCATAGCTGATGGAATCGGGAACGGGGGAAGGGAGCCAGCGAGAATCTTCTTATGAACCCGATTCTGCAAGCTACTCTGCCTCGTTAGAAGGAAGGCGTCTAACGACATCCCTCTTGACTCACTTGACTGCCTACCGCGAGGAACCAAATGAGACTGTTAGGAAACCCAACTCAGGGCATTACTTGCATCCCCCACCCAGACGTCTATATGGGAGAGTGGAGCGACAGGCGGTTGTGCCTGCATTGCGGAACGACCAAACTGTGAAGGGTGATCGCGAAATAGTGAAACATTGTGAGAGACTTTAACCTGGTGGAGGCGGTGAAACCTGCTACACCACGACCCAAGCGTGGCGTAGTTCTTGGGGTGCGCTGTGACTGCGATCCGTGATCAGGAGATGTCCTGTACCACAAAGTGTACCAAAGGCATGTCGAATGTCGTTGGGAGGGAAGAAGTGTACAAGGTGTCATATTGAGGAAGCTCCGAATGGCAGCGAACATTGTCAAGCACTTTCAGTTGCACATGTTGCTCAGCGTGTGAGCTCATACACTACGATATCCGCCACATCTTTCTGTACTGCCTGACAAGCACTCAGCTCCTCGACCAGTCCAGAACGCAAACAACCGCTCTTCGTCCAGTCCAAGATGCAAACAACAGCTCTTCCCACATTCAGTTTCCGCTTTGGAGATGGTTCTCATTTTCCGCAATAGCGCTCCCATACTCACTCCTTCTTGTACCACACCTCTCATCCAGCTTCCTGAGCACACTATAGAAGACGACTTATTCTTCATCTCTTTCCAATCGTAGACCCCTCGTAGCATTCTGTCATAGACACACAATGCGAGACAACCATCTGCCCCAGCCGTGTCCTAGTTTCACCCGCCATCAGTGGCCTACAGAGACCATCCACTGGGCTACATTCTTTCCGGTCCATCTCCGATGTTCATCGGGCTTGACACCTAACAGGAAGGCATCTTCAAAGTCAAATGCCTGTCACAACATCCTCCGGATTCGATAAGCTGGCCATCTCAATGCATGCCCAGCTTCCTTTTCCTTCTCCGCATCAACGACACAGTTGGCCAGCCTTCATTCTCACCGCGGCACCACTATCCTGCTCGTAACGACTCAACGACCTCACGACCCCCCACCGTCTCTCAACAATGGCCCGTCCTGTCAAATATCGCAACGTCCTCCCGTGGCTCCACGAGAACGACTGGACCCTCGTCCGCCAGGTCGGCTCCCATCAGACCTGGAGAGACATGAACGGTGACAGCTTCACTATCTTTACTCGCGACGGCGATGTCACGTCCCCGCAGATTGCAGAGCTGAAGCGCCGTCTCCAGCACTGCCCTGCCACCTGGTAATGGAAGAGGTTCCGGAAGGCGCTACCTTTGTCATTGTTGTTCGCCTCTTGTATCCTAGGACCTCAGCCTCGATTTGCCGCCGAAGTGTCTTCTATTCCCTGTCTTTCACATGGACAATACCTCCCACGGAGCTACTCTTTGCTCCACCCAGACATTGCTACATCACTCGTATTCATATCCCTCCCTCCATTCCCACCCCCTGCCACTCACTGATTTGTGCCCTTTCAGCCGTCGTAGAAATCGGTAAGCTACCGGAATGAAGGCACTGGAGGAAATACTTCGGAAAATCTTTATGACGTCTGCCGAAAATCAGTCTACCTTGTAGTATGGTCTGCTTGTCAACTCATTCGTTCCTCACACTGTTACTCTTTTCTTACTAAAGGTACTAGGAATCACATCACTCACTAAGCATGGAGATCCTAGTTCTGGATGGGGGTATGGTGAGTTATCTGACCATGGCCGTGCGGATCCCACCGAATGGACGCGACGGAAAGAGAGAATCAACGCACTGACGGCAGGGCACAACGCTTCAGGCTCTCGGTCAAGACATATCCTCTAGCATGTGGGGCTGCGAGTTGGTCGACAAGGACCCAGACGTAATCCGTAACGTCCATTATCGCTATGCGGAAGCTGGTGCTGATCTCATCGAGAGCGCTACGTGAGTGGAGCGGCGGGCGTGCCGTGGCACTCATCTATGATCCCTGACCATAGCTATCAACTCACTCTGCCCGCTCTCTTTGAAGCCGGCTACTCCGCGGTTCTAGCCCAACGGGTGCTGCATAAAGCATTGTCTTTGGCATCCTCAACATCCGCGGGCGCAGTACTATCCCTGGGACCATTCGGAGCAACACTGAGCCCAGGACAGGAGTACACCGGGTTCTACCCTCCTCCATATGGCCCACAAGGCTATGTGGAGGGCACTGCGAACTGGAACTACGCCTCGACCGCAGTCCGTCAACGCTACACGCTCGCTCTCCGCGCGTTCCACCTTGACAGGTTGCAGGTCTATTCCCAGTGTCCAGAGTGGGCTAGCGTGCGCTGGGTCGCCTTTGAGACGATTCCCTCGCTCGCTGAGATCCTAGGAATCCGGCTTGCTATGGCTGCGCTGCCCGCCACGAAGCGCCGGCCGTTCTGGATAACCAGTGCGTTCCCCAACGGCCACCACGGACAGCTCAGCGCCGACGGCCAGCCCGTGCCCGTCGCGGCCTTCGTGGACGCATTGCTGGGCGGGGCAGACGACAAGCTTCCCGCTCCTGACGGGTTGGGGATCAACTGCACGAATCCGAGATATATCCGCCAGCTCACAGAGGAAATAACGGCGGCAGTGCAGGCGCGGGAAGAGACAGACGCGCCCCCGCGCCGCCCATGGTTCGTGCTGTACCCCGACGGCGGGAGCGTGTATGACGTTGTTACCCGGGCGTGGACCGACGAGGGCCGGGTGCCGCCCAATGAGTGGGCGCGACTCGTTGTGGATGTCGCCCGTGAGGCACTTGCCAGCGGATGCTTCGGTGGCGCTGTTGTTGGCGGGTGCTGCAAGAGCAGCTTTGACGAGATTGCTGCTCTCCGCCAGGAGGTTGATCGGACGTAGTGATAGGTCGAATTGGAAGTGCGGCGTTCTTACAGCCACGACCCCGTTTACAACGCTCTGCATTCTCTGCACTCATTTCAGGACTAAACATGAACATGGAGGCCGCACACCTTCAAGAATGTGGAGAGAGCTCCTATTGTTGTTGGGCGAGTGATTCTACAAGGTTGCCGGACGTTCATACCGTCATCGTACCAGATCGGAGATTGATGCCTGTTCTCCAGGTCCTAGTACCACGGGCCCACAGCCTCGGAGACCGGAAACTAGTGGCGCCTCCTATTCGAACTGAGTCTCTGTTGATACCATTCAGGAATGGATTGTATGCAGACGGCTTCGGATCGTCGGCTCCTCCGGTCGGACAAACCACAGAGCCGGGTCATATCTCAAGACATAGCCAAGGCGTGTCTCCCAGTCACCAGAAAGCCGAACGGCCGATTGCTGGCCAACGCCGGAGGAAGGGAGATAGCTGGCAAGAAAGGCCTAAACGAACAATCCATGCCATTGACACGTCGATGCCTTGGCAGACATTGAATTGTGGTCCCGCTGAGGTTTGGGGGGTAGCGACATTGCAGGGGATATCCCGTGCTTTCGCCAACCGCCTGTAAATAAAGAGAGCCAGTAGAAAGCCATAAGGGATAGCGAGGCTGACCAGGAGTCCAGAGGTTAGCCGCTTTCGGCCTGATATGACATTGTGCCAGGCATGTTACTGGAGGAGGAGTTGCTGTTGTGGATGACATCTGATATCGGCTACCTTCGATATCACAAGCTTCAGCCAAGCAAACAGTGACGACAAACAACTAGCCAAACTTGAGCCGGACAGCCTGTCGTGGCCGCCTGCATGTTCGACTTCAGATCCAAGGGCAAGGAAGTGTTGGCAACAAGTCAAACGAGGACGCCAGTTTCTGCGCTCCACTTTGGTTTACCTTGCTTGGGCTGACCGGATCACGAGAAGGTCGAGAGACTGGCTGCCCTTGCCATCATGCCAAGCACATGTCGGTTGCCCCTCGTGCTTGCTGTTGAGTGGTGGATGCAGACGGGGGCCAAAACCTGAATCAAACAGCCCCAGTCGGCCTGAAGAGAATGGAAGAAAAGAGGGTAGTCCGAAAGGAAGGTGGTGCCACCAGTCGGCTCAGGACACGGCGGTGAACAGTGGTCGGTGCACCCTCGACGACATAAGGCCCAAAGCAGGAGAAGCGTCCATGCGCCTGCCGACTTGGTCCGCCAGTTTAGTGCAGAGGAAATTGTCGACTACAACATCGCGTCAACCCTCAACACGGAGGGTAAGGGCGTAGACTTTGCCCTAGACATCAGCGTCACAGTTGTGGGGGGGGTCAAGGAAGGTGGCAAGTTCCTTGAGGTCGGTGATGGCGACTCGGAGACGGTTAAGCCTCCAAGCATGCAGGGGATTGGCCAGTGGTACGTCTTCCGCCCGAGCAGCGAGCAGCTCATGGCCATTTCAAACTCGTGGATGCTGAGAGACTCCAGTTCGACAAGTTTGCAGAGGCGTTTGCCAAAGTGGACGGCGGAAGACTTCTGGAAAGATTGTTGTCACAGTCGACTGATATTTACTGTCCATGCTACGCTGTATGTATGCTACTATACGAGGATTTGCCGTTGGTAACATTTTTACGCTTCTTGCCCGTGTTCTCCCATCCTTCCATCATCTCCCTGTACCGCGCATAGTCATCGCGAATCTTGTACACCTCCTTCGTGTCCTTGAGGACCTCCATGTCCACCTCAACAACCTTGAGCCCTGGCTCCGCATCCTCAAAACCATCAATCTTGCCCCGCAGCGGGGCCCACACGCCGCTGCCACCCATACGTTCGTCCGCGACGCCGCCGACGTTGCACAGAGCCCACACCGACTCGGTCTCAACGGCGCGCGCAAACATCCAGCTATGCACGATGGACTTCTCATAGTCTTTGACGTGCGGCCAGTATGTCATTTGGCTTTGGATCAGCGATAAACTGCAACCTATGCACTCACGGATAGCTGTCAGTTGCCATCCAGTACGCAGGGACGAGGACAAGGTCCACGTCCTGGTCGGACAGCTCTTGGCCCGCAGACGGGTGCGACAAGTCCCAGCCTGTCTATTAGCTTGTGTTGCCAGTGCCACTCACAAATCAGCATGCCAACTCGCCCAAACTTAGTTTCAAACACCTTGTTCGGTTCACTCCCAAAAGCAAAGTAGTCACTGGCGTCAGCAGAGATGCGTTGTCCAAACACACTCACCGCTCGGGATGCCACAGGTTGCGTTTCGAGTACCTTCCAAGCACCTTGCCGTCGTCATCGACGAAGATGGCGGTGTTGTGCAGGAGAGGGTATTCTTCGTGGCCCGTCTTGTACTCGGGTGGCACGGGGTGCTGCTTGACCCACTGCATCCACTCGAGCTGGTTCGATGTCAACCTGTCGTTCGCCTCTTCTCCATGGAGAATGTGGTTGAATGGTGACCCGGATGGGATAGGACTCTTGAGGGCCAGAGGGGCTCCACAAGCGATGGACCCGACGATCGCGATTCGGGATTGCTTGGCCATATCCTGGAGCACCGCCACGATGTGTTGGTGTGGGTAGGAGAGGTACTGTATGTCAGCAACTACTGCGTCTTTGACACTCACCTGCCTGCCTTGGCCCACAAGATCCTGAAGCCAAAACTCTGGAAACACGACAACGTCGGCACCTTGCCCGGCAGCAGCCTTGACGAGCCGATGCGTCTCCTTCAAGTTCTGATCTATGATGTAGAACGGCCCGCGCTCCTGCATCTGCTCAGCTGGCGGATTGAGCTCTTGGCCATCGGGGAACGTCTGTGCCAGCGCGATACGGACATTCGTCTTGGTCATGGTGAATATGGAGAAACCAAAATTGAGTGCGCAGAGTGAATGAGATAAGTAGGGCCCCAGACTCTCCCGGATGTAACACAATTATATCGCCGATGTGTCGCTGCGGCTCATTGATAAGCGAGCCACGACTTCGCCAAACCACACCACCACTTCAGCACCAGTTGTTGATTGCGCGGTGGGCTCTTGCCCACCTTGCCTTGCACGTTGTTCAGCCGCAGAGCATGCGTCACGTGAACATGACCATGGATTGAATTGGTTTATCCATGCCAAGGTCGCTAACGAACATCTCGGTCTCCTTTCTGTGTTCGTCAGATAAGCGCCGGCAATGCCCTTCCTCCCGTGTTCTGCCCATCCGCCGTCGGTAGCCGCCGCTGGGAACTTCAGGTAAGCGAATGACGCACCTCACATACCGTCCACTTTGCGCAGAACTCACACCCGGATACCGTGTCGCAAAACGCGACCCACACCATTTTGGGAATGGAACGCCATTAGTGTCCCGTACAACCCCTCCACTGGTTGTTAGAAAGCGTTATCATGCATCCACACAGCGCATTCTTCGCCTACTCGCTAATGCGTAGATTAGCGACACTTGATTTATCCAAAGTCTTATCGCCAACTCGCCAAACGGCTGTAGGCGGGATCCACACTCCGATCGTGGAAAGTGCCACCCGTCCCGCCACTTCCGCGCGTCACGTCGCGAAGACCACAAATAACTGACCGCATTTATGGCCCTCTGAACACTCTCAGCTTCTCCACTTTCAACTGCTGCAACCCCCACCATGGACGAGAGGGATCACGATCTTAACCTTCCGGGCACGACGTGCATCCTTGACGAGCGCGGCGAGCTTATTGAGACCGACAACTACACCCTTGTCCCCGAACCCTCATCTGACCCCGACGACCCCCTCAACTGGTCCCAGAAACGCAAAAACCTCCAGCTGTTCTGCATTGTCCTGTACGTAGACATCCATCTACTTACCCCACCTGACAACCATAAGTTATGCCATTGCCGGATGCTTTGTCCCCGGTAGCCTGTATGCTATCTACCAGCCCATCACAGAGCAGACTGGTTTAACGTTGGACAACCTCAACACAGGGGTGGGCTTCACTTACTTGGGCATCGGCCTTGGCGCAACAATCGCCCAACCGATTGCATTGGCTATTGGAAAACGTCCCGTCTATGTGTTCACTAGCCTAGCCTTGGGTAGTTATTACTTTTGGATCGTCAAGCAGAAGACTTTTGGGACATGGATTGCACAGGCTGTGATTTACGGGTTCCTCCAGTCACCCATCTTTACCCTTTGCGAGCTGTCCCTGTCCGACACTGTAAGTTTCATTCTGTGGCCATAGACTAACTCTAGTTCTTTTATCATGAACGTGCATTCCCCTTTGGCCTGTACTTGGCCGCGACCTACACGGCACCGCTCCTTGCTGCGGTGTTCAGCGGCTATATCTACACCAGCATGGGATGGCATGCTCCTCCAGTGAGTTGTGCATCCAGATGATATCCTAATCTATAGGCATTTGCCAGTGGGTTTGCAGCTATTTCAGCCGTGTTTCTTTTCATCTTCCTCGAGGAGACAAACTACACTCGTGCCGAGCCCGAGGACCAACAAGTGCACCACATCTCGAGTGGGGTGGACGCCGACAAAGAAGGCAAGGCTGTCGCCACGACCGCCGAGGTTGTGCCAGCCGACACCCAGGACGATAAGACAATGCCCACCGCCCAAGAGGCGTCCTACTTCAAGACCCGCATGCAGACACCATGGCCGGGCCCCCGGCCTTGGAAGATGTTCAAGATCAACCCCCACGGCTGGGGTATTATCTGGCGCACGCCGTTGTTTGCCCTTCTGTTAGCCATACGCATCCCCATCATCTTCTGGTGTGGCATAATGTTTGGCCTCACCCAGGTGTGGTACAACAGTGAGTGCCGTCGCCATGTTGAGCTGACCGTCAGCCACAAACGCTCTTGCCTCTGGAGTCCTCTCGGGACCGCCCTACAACTTTGGCCCCAACGTCGTCGGTCTCACTTTCCTCTCACCCTTCCTTGCAATCGGCCCAGGTGCAGTCGGTGGTGGTCTGCTCTGCGACTGGTGGACCATCTATCGCGCCCGCCGCAACCACGGAATCTCCGAGGCTGAGCACAAGCTCGAGCTCTTCCTCATCGCGGCCGTCCTCGCACCCATCGGTATTCTCATGATGGGCCTTGGACCTTACTTTAACGCGCACTGGATTTGTTTTGTGATCGGCGAGTTCATCCTCAGTGTCGCTGGACCTTTGGCGGCGCTGCTCGCCATCAACTATAGTTTTGACAGCTACCACGAGATCAAGCCGCGCAACCACAACGGACCACAGTACCAGGTCCAGCAGACGGGGCCGTACATCTTGTCCATCATGGTCGTGGCTATGATCATCACGTTTGGATTTGTGAGTCGGTGGTCGTAAACGTTGGCTGACGGTAGAACTATGTGATTACCCCATGGGCGTTCAACTGGGGGTTGCGGAACTGGGCCATCTCGGCGTCACTGGCGAGTACGGCCGTCATCCTCACCTACGTGCCCATGATCAAATATGGCAAGAAGCTGCGTCAAAAATCCATTCACGGATACGAGAAAATTATCAACTGGTGAACCGGTAAGGGAGTGTGTGTACACGCATGGTCAGAAGATTACATATCAAAATGCAAAAGTGTTGTGTGTGGCGCCTCAAGCGGTTTTTATGCAGGGAAGAAACAACCCATGACACCGCCCATGAACGTCGTGACAGCCGTGTAGATGAGCACAGCACCAAAGTTGGTGCCATACGCGCCAGCCGCCCCACGGAACGCATCCGTCTGGATGAGTTTGTTGGAGATGGGACCGGCCGTAACGTTGGCAACACCGCGCAGCGTGGCGAAGATGGAGAACACAATGGTAGGCAGCGTCGTGTCATCTTTGCAGATGGGGGTGATGATCTTGCTCCACAGGCCCGTAAAACTCAGTGCCGTCATGCCCCAGATGATGGAGAAGCAAACAAGCGGCGCAGTCGTGGTTCCCAGTCCCCAAGGGAGGACAACGGCAAGAGCAGCGAGGGTCATCGTAACCGAGATCATCACTTTTGTGGGGAGGCGATCAGAAAGGTAGCCGACGATGGCGTTTCCCACTACCGACGCGGCTAAATCGATTAGTTGACGTCATATTGGTTTTTAATTGTTCTTACCATTCATGATGGACACGAGCGCGACACCGCCTGGACGCTTGGCACCAACGACATCTGTGAAGGCTGCCTCGTCAGCTGACAATCTGTCACTATTACTCACTTGGGAACCAAAGCGTTGGGGTGAAGTTGCCAAGCGAAGTGAGTGCCATGACAATAAACCCACAGGCAAACACCCAGGTCGCCAAGTGTCCCCATTCCACCTTTGGGCGGCGGTACGCTCCAGCAGGTGGTAGGGGAATACGCCGACGGATAAAGAGAAGCGACACACCGTTGATCACAAAGTATCCTAGGCCTATCGACACCATCGTCGCCTTGTAACCAAAGCGGCGCAGCAGTCCATCGAGAAGAAAAGGAAAGACGGTCCCTGAGTGATGATTAGAGCCTTTCGCCGTTTGACTTTACCTCCAACACCTGTGCCTTTGCGTTGTCAGCAACTTCATGGCATCTCTCTCACCTGCAAACATGATGCCACTGGCGAGGCCACGCCTTTCGTTGAACCACTCAAAAATCATCGTCGCACAAGGCAGGTACAAGGCTGTGCTAGTGTCAGTAAATCTTTGACAGACAGACATACCGGCCGAAAAGGGATACAGCACACCAACGGTACCAATGAGCTGGGTAGGGTTGGATACAAAAGCAGAGCCGACGAGGCCAGCAGTGGACACAACCAAGCCCAGCGTCTGCAGCCTCTTTGCATTGTGTGGAGTCGCAGCAAAGAGTCTGTCTGTTAGTCCACGTACCGTCCCGTTTAACTCACGGTCCGAACCCGCCGACACTCATAAACGACAGACCGTTCATCAGCGACGTCGCCAGTGTGACTGTCGATTGCTGTCCTGGGAACTTTTCGGAAATCCAGTATTGCTGTAATACTCCGATCGCATTGAGGAGACCCCAAACAGTCGTCTCGATTATAGTTGCGGCCACGAGAAAGGCCCACGCATCGCGTCCCCGGTCAGCAGGGCTCAGCGGTGCAACCTCGCGATCCTGAGGTTCTGGCGGAGGAGTGGAGGTGCCAGTTTCGGATGGGGTGTCTGGGAGGGACTGCTCCGGGTTTGTCGCATACGGCGACTGCGCAAGCTCTGCATCGTTGTGGCGGGAACCTATGCGTTGCAATGCGATGGAGTCGAGTGCCGTCGCAGTCGTCGTTGTTGTGGCCATGGTGGATAGAGTGAAACGGTGATGTCGAGTTAGACAACTAGCACCGTATGCGGTCACCAGTATACCGAGACACCACGTGCGGAGGTTTACCGAGTCGGCTTATTCCGTGATGGTTATTTATCCCAAAGGATGTCATGTGTGGCGAAATGAAGCCACGCGTGTGGTTTCTTGTTGAGATTACAGTACATACATGACTACAGACTCAACTTGCCTACACATAGAGCTCAAAACACAAAAACAACATCGCCCACTCGATGTAAACAAACAATTCGCCCACAGAACAACTTGCCCCGCATCCTGAGGTGCCCCGCAGAGGGGCCACAGAAAGAGGGAACGCTGCTCTGCTAGCCGCTTCCGGCAACGGGCCATGTCATGCACTGCTGAGAGCAGCGCGGCAACTTGCACCGGTTTCACGTTATGGTTACGCGTGTACAAGGTCCACACGACAAGTACCGAGGGGGAGGACGTCAGGCCCCGACAACTGTCAGTCGTTGCGGTGGGCCAAGAATCATTTGGTGTTCGAAAGTGGCCTCTCAATCGGTCAAGTCAAAGAGGCTCACGCCAGAGCGGTGGGTTTCGTATCCGGCAGCAATGTGGCTCCTGGTCGCGCGCCATTCGAGCTGCACACTGTTATTCCGTTGCCACCAAGGCATTCCTGTAACCAAAAAGGCCTCCTCGACGCGTCGTGGCCTATTTGCATAACATGTCTCGCGCGCACACTGGCATCGTATATAGTGACACATGTGTACCAGGTCCCAGCATCACAGTCCCACTGTCCAGGAGACCGTTGTAGCCTTGTACACTGAGGGAAACCAGTGACCCTGCCTGCTCGAGCTGAGTCTCAGTTGATGACATGTAGGAAGATGAATGCAGATGGCTTTGGATGGTCTGTATCTGGGGACGGACAAACCACACAGCCTGGTTATACCTTAGGATGCAACCAGGGCATATCTCCCAGTAACCAGAACGCCGAACGACCGATTGGAGGCCAAGGCTGGAGGACGGGGAAGTAGCTAGCGAGAATGCCTGAATGAACGAACAATCCATGCTATTGCATGGAGAGACCTTGGCATGCGTCAGATTATTGTCCCACTGGGGTTTGGGGGGTAGCGACATGACATCCCTGAGGATGGCCCCGCCCGTTGCCGCTTGTGAATGGAAAGACCAGTAGAAAGCCATAACGGATAGTGAGGCTGGCCCGCAGTCCAGAGGTTCGTCGTTTGTAAGCTGTAGCAGCACATTGTGTGTTCCAGGCAAGTTACTGGAGGAGTAGTTGCACTTGATCGATGTCAGCCGAGGCCGGCAACCTTCGACATGACAAGTTCCTCAGCGAAGTCAACAGTGACGACCCGCGATAGACCAAAATTGGGGGCTCGACAAAGTCCCGAGACGTGGAAGCGAAGGCAGCATATAGCGACGAGCACAGGGGACACGGTACGTCTGCGTCTCGAGAGCGTGTTGTCCATCCTCGCGTCGCTGTGAAGCTCCGTATTATGTTCGCGACCAGGTGACGAGCTGGGTGAAGCCATAGCGCCACTCAAACATCCGACAGCAACCTGCTGGCCTTGATTCGCCGCCAGCAAGCACATCCGCGATTCTGCTGTCGGCACTGGCGACCGGGCCTCAAGACTGGTCATCATAGAAGAGCCGCCGAATCGAAACGGCCTGGGTGGAAAACGCAACGGCGGCGAACCCAAAGCGTTGGCAGAAGTGGATTCATAACGAGCCTGCCCCCGTCCAGGCCGATGAACGACAAGTTCAGCGCAGCCTTAGACTGTCGGACCGCACCGCTATCCGCCGAGGGGGACCCCTTGGGTCTACTCCGTCACGATGGGGCAACGAGAAAGGGTGACGGACCGCCAAGCCTGTCCAAGCTTCGTCTAATCGTTTCTGAGCAATAGGACTAATCAACATCGAATCACAGTTGTCCCCTGTTGACGCCTTCATTCCTCAGCTCGGCCCTTTCACTGGACAGAGACCGAGCGGCGGGCCGAAGCCCACAACGCAGCAGGGGGGGCGGAAGAATGCCATGTGGCCCAACCTCGGCCAATTTGAGTATGCTGCACATGCTCCTCAAAGGAGGCTCCGTCACCCTCCCGTCCAACGTGAACGCATTCCGCGCGGTGCACGCGCACACGCCGCCCCCACGTTGCACAACCCGAATCCCCGATACCCCGGCTTGCACGGACCAGGCCGCGGCGGAACTCGGGGGCCGGCGTCGACTGACCCCGAGGCCGACCAAGGCGCCAGGCATGTCGCAGTGGCCCTGACAGGACGGACAGCCATGCGTGATGCACCGAGGGCGCTGTTCAACCAGGGGCGGTGCGGGCGGCGGCGTGGAGCCGCTTGTTCTAGGGTTGCATCTACTCTTCTTGGGGTCTGTTGCTCGGCTTGCACAGCTCGGTGCCGGGCCATGCGGGCCGTGATACGGTTGCACATGGATCAGAGCTTGTGACGTTGAGATTGAAGATCAGAGATCAAAACTCGTAAAAGGTCACGTGTTGCTGATTTTATTGGGCGAAATGAGCATGAACCCTGCAAATTCGATTCCACATCAAGCTGGCGAGGGTGCACACGGCGAGATAATGCATGGCTGGACTGGCCGGGCTCGATGAGTTTGTCGTAATCATAGAAACTGGAGTCCTAGGATCCTAATGGGCATGGAGCTGGACATGGTTCGAGGACCTCGTGTTGTACCGGATCTGCGCTAGTGGGTGGACTGGATCTACACATGTGGTAGGCGAGAAATGCCGCTCGCCAAGACAGTCAGAGTGGACAAAGCTTCGGGCCGCGTTTCCGTCCCGCGTTCGTCTGTTGGGCTCGGTTGGCCTAACGGATCAGTCAGTCTTGCGTCGTTCCGATGTTGGATCAGGGGGGACGGCAAGGCCAACAGGTCAGGAAGCGTGGACTACCATTGTTACTGATCAGTCCAGTCGGTGCTGGGACATGCTCTCATATTGGCGCAGGTCTTCTCCGCACCGCGTGTGCATGCTTATGAACACTAGATGACCATGTCATCAACAACGCAGTCTGCGCAGCTCGGGCAGATCTCGATCGCGTGTGTTGTGAGGTGGCCGCGCGGCCGTGGGTGTAACTTCACCGAACGCTGCACTGCTCACTCCGCCGCCAGGCAGGGTGGTTGGCCCGAAGCGCACATTTGCGCGCAACTGCGGGCCGGTCGCGCACGGCCGTTTCGGACGCTTGTTTCAGTGGATGCTGCCTTCAAAGCTGCTTGACCCTACTGCAGACATTCCATGCCTCCAATGCCGGACTGCGCAACATGGGCTGCCGGACAGGAAAGGTGCGGTCCATGGGCCCATGCGGCATGCCGAATCGACTCGGCCGGGGCTCAGTCGGGGATGAGGTGGGATGTATCAGTTGGATGTAAATGCCCGCTCGTCTCCTGATCCTGTGATGATATGATATGGGCGCCTTCGGCAGCCCGGCCGAATACGAGGTGGCAGGCATGGCGGCCAGAACCGCGAAGATGGGAACTGGGGGTGTCTACTAGCCAACTGACCCTCATTACTTCTGGAATGAGGCCCGTGTGGCAGAAGCCCTTTCACCGAGCGCGCCACGGGCTGCCCATCAGCAGAGCCGCGCGAACAAGGCAGTCAGTCTTGTTGCGGCCCCAATCGACTGGGCGACTTGACCCCACAGCCGGCGACGGCGCAGCGGCGGCAGCGTCCTCGGGCGCTCCTCGTGGACAGACAGGCGCTCCGCAAGCACCGGGGATGTCAAGAATGAACATGACATGCCAAAATGCTTACGTCTCCGCTCCGTCGCCGGCTATCCTCGCAAACCCCCACGATGTTGCGCGCCACAGGCCGAACAGGGGTGTCTCCATGGTCACCAAAGGGCTTCTGGTCATCGCGAGACAAATGCAGCTGTCGGCCGGGCAACCCGTTGTGGCGCCCGCATGCTGGACATTCAGATCCAAGGGCCAACAAAGTCTTGGCAACATGTCAAAAAAGGACGCCAGTGTCTGCGCCCCACATTGCCCAACCTTGCTTGGGCTGGCCGGATAACGAGAAGGTCGAGACACTGGCTGCCCTTGCCATCATGCCAAGCACATGCCGGTTGCCCCTCGTGCTCGCTGTTGAGTGGTGGATGCAGAGGGGGGCCAAACCTGAATCAAACAGTCCCAAAGGGCCGCTCGGCCTGGAGAGAATGGAAGAAAAGAGGGTTAGTCCAAAGGGAAGGGGGTGCCACCAGTCGGCTCAGGACACGACGGCGGTGATCCATGGTCGGCGCACCCGCAACGGCACAAGGCCCAAGGCAGGGCAAGGGCGCATGCGCGTTCGCGGTTTCGCTTCCGTGGGCCAATGGCTCTCTGCGTGCATAAACGCGTCTTGGGTCCTCTGCGTATAAAAAGGAAGAAAAAGAAGGAAAGCCAGGGAAAATATTGCATCGTGGGGCATCAGAGCAGAGGTTTGTCTGATCACCGTGGTGTGGTGCCTGTGTCTCTGAATTCACCCCTGACCTGTACCCCCGAATTCTTTAGACTGCAGCCTAGGCCCTGAGTAGACCCTGAAAAGACCCGTCCTTCGGCCATGCGGGTCCTTGCAAGGACCACCCGCCTGTGCTCCTGCACCTCGTGTACGGGTGAAGAAAAAGAAAGAAAAAATTGGCGCAAAACAGCGCATAGGGGCCTCTACCGCCACAGTGTCGCACCGAGAATCCCTTGGAATCCCTGCCCTCCCTTCTCTGCTCCCGTGCCTTGGCAGCATGTTTTGCGGGTGCAGCTTCCCCCGACGGGTCCGTCCTGGCCCGCTGGTCTTCTACCGCACAGCCGACACCACCATACGACACGTCCGCCCAAGCTATATATACCTCGCCTTGTATCACCAGGGTCTTCCACACTTGTACAAGTTCCAACCCCACCACCACCACCACCACATCCTCTTCGAGCCGGTCTCGAGACGCGTCCCCCCCATCCATCCGCCCCAGTGCCACCTTCTTTCACCAACCGCTCATTTGAGTTAACTATTGAACACTGCGTGTTCTAGCAATCCGCCAACCTCCGACTCTAAGCGCCTCCCACCCACCAAACGTGAGTTTCCTTGACCCCAGCGCATTGTGCGCGCGCCCCGCAGTGTGGGCTTCAACATGAGTGAGCGAGACGAGAGGATCGTCGTTTGGCATCAATGGCGTCGGTGGATGGCAATTCACCCAGCCCACGGGCGCCACGCGCCCTCGTCACATCTCGTTTCAGCTGCGGATCCTTTCCTTAACTCCCTTCTGGTGACGAAAATACTCACACCCGCCAGCCCACAAACACTCAAAAACAAACATGTTCGGTTCTACTCTCACCTCCCTCATTGTCTCGCTCGGCATGCTCGCCGCTGCGCCCGGTGTTCTCGGCCACATGGAGATGACTTCGCCTCCTCCTCTTGGCTCCATCAACAACAAGTTCACCCCGCAGTCCGCCGTTGACTACGACATGAAGTCGCCTCTTTCTCCCGACGGAAGCAACTACCCCTGCCGTGGCCACCTCAACCTGCTCAACACGGACGCTGGTCAGTCCGTCGCGACCTGGGCCGCTGGTTCGACTCAGTCGCTCACGGTTGCCGGTTCCGCCTCCCACGGCGGTGGCTCGTGCCAGGCCATGCTCTCCTACGACTCTGGTAAAAGCTGGACTGTTATCAAGTCTTGGATTGGCAACTGCCCTGCCACCGACGGTGGTAGCTTCTCGTTCCAGGTCCCCGCGGACGCCCCCGCTGGCGACAAGGTCATCTTTGCTTGGTCTTGGTTCAACAAGCTGGGTAACCGCGAGATGTACGAGAACTGCGCCGCGATTACCATCACCGGCGGTGGTGGTAACGCTGGCTCGACCCCCTTCAGCTCGCGTCCCGGCCCCTTCGTCGCCAACATTGGCAACGGTTGCGCCACTGTTGAGGGCGGCGACGTCATGTTCCCCAACCCCGGTCCTGATGTCGACAACACGTCGGGTGGCATCAACCAGCCCACCGGTAACTGCGGCTCCAGCTCTGGCGGTTCGGTTCCTGCTCCCGCTCCTGAGGCTTCGTCTGCTGCCCCTGCTTCCGAGTCGTCGGCTGCTACTCCCAGCGCTGGCCAGAACAACAACGCTGCGTCGACCGAGGCCCCCGCTTCTACCACCGACGCTGCTGCTTCTTCTGCTGCTCCCGCTCCTTCCACCGACGCCGCTGCTCCCTCGTCTGCTGCTGCCTCCGCTTCTGCCTCCGACGCCGCTGCCTCCACCGACAGCACTGCTCCCCCTACCACGACCAGCACGCGCCCCAAGAAGCAGTGCAAGCGCTACCGCAAGCGTGCCCACCCCCGCCGCACCCAGCCCCTCCGCGCCCACTTCTGAGAAGCTGGGTCGCATGATCCTGGTGATCTACCCAATCTCGCTAGAGTGATTTGATCACACTCTGCGAAGCTTATATTGTTGTTTGATCTGGTTATTTAAGTGTAACAGTCATACTTTTCATCCATTCCACGACAGCTCGAGTGTCTACCACGACACGACAGTTGTCCACATGCATTGATCATTATGACATTGACCGTTACACGGGTCCGTCCCGAACTTGAACAGGCACGCACTGCCGTCTCCTCGGCGCCGAAACTTGCGCTGACCACTGACACGCCAAACCCTCCTCACCAAACTCGCGATAACGTTGATCGTACAATCTCGCAAACCTTATCCGCCACATCCAAAAATCACACATTACCCGACTGAGGCGATTACGATAAGGTTCGTTAACCATCCGGACGTGCTCTTCGGTTCGCCGTACAAGGCACCCCCCCCACCGGCCAGACCCGCGTCGACCTGCTGTTGCCGTTGACAGTGCCACGTAACCACCCTAATTGTTGACGACGCGTCTTCAGTGTTCCACCGCCAGAGACACACAGACAGGTTAACACAGACCACAATGAACGTGCATACCCAGACACACCCTCCCTTGTCCCCCAGATGCCTTTGTGCTCCAGTCGGAACAACCCATCATGGACTCTACGCAGATACGCCCGGAGGTTGGTTGTGGACACGTGCGCGGCAACCATGCACATGCGTGCCTCTCTTTGTTCGCAAAGTCGGCTGTCAACTCTCGTCGACGTGTGTAGGCGAGCACGGGTTCGGAGGCTCGACACAGCCATGCACCCATGCGCATAGCGCTGGCCGACTTGTGCGTTGCTGGTACTATACTGATGATGCTGAGTGATCGACGTTGAAACCATTGGCCTTGGTCGCATGGCGACGGAATTACTGATCTATCATTACTTCTTGGGAACTCATGAGAAGGGCGTCCCGATCCTCATGATCCCCTTGGACGTCCGGGGTTCCCTGGTCGACGGAGTGCTGGATCGCGGAGCGCGTGCGATAATTGCAAAGAAGGTAAGAGGACGAGCGGTGCGACAGCTCAGCGGATCTCGTCCTGCGTAGAACTGCACAGGGGGACATGATTCCAATAGAACACTTCAGGGGAGGGGTGATTCCAATTGGCATAGCGGCCGACCTCGACGAGCCAGCGGGCACAGAATGGATAAGCCATATGTCGACGCGAGCACGGGGGCGGACAGCAGCTGGATGCAGAGGAGGAACCCCCGGACGCCGTTCCCTACCCCTGCACGCCCGGAGGGACGGCGTGGTGGGGCCTAACGGGGCTGCCGTTCTTGGTCGGAGCCGGGTGCGGCGCGCACATGCCACCGATGTTCCATATGCGGGCTGCGACGGCCGGGCTAATGACAGCGTCAATGACGCACCCCTCGTGGCGCGTACCATAGTCCTTGTCGCTTGTTAAGAACTTCTTCCAGCCGCTACTGTTACGGCAAGGCTACGCAGGGTTCACAGATGTTGGAACAGACGGCCTTCTGTATTCATCCCCATGGGGTCCTTGGGGGAAGTACACAATCGAGATTGACACGTGGGGCGATCGGGAGAGACAGCATATGCCATTCAGCGTCGGCACAGATCACTGGGCAAGACGCCTGGTTATGGGAATGCTAAACCCCACCGTTGTCCATTGGTCTGTGCCGACGCTGAACGGCATACGCTAAACCCCACCGTTGTCCATTCACCTGAGGTCGCGGAATCGACGAGGTTGGGTCGTCTCATAAGCCCCAAAACTGAACATGGGGCCCAGCGCAAGCCAAGTGGGATCAGTGGCATCGGAGCCTGTCACAGAGATGACATAGCAGAGAGAGGAGTCTGTCTACGCTGTGCTGAGAACCCAAACACGAGCGCTAGCCGCTTGTGCCCGTTTGCGTAGGGTTTGTCCCTTCATTGCCCTCACAAGCTGAGCAGACAGGCAGGGAAGCTGCAGGGCATCCCAACTACAGCCTGTGTGTCCGGACAGCAGAGACTTTGGGACTGTCATGACGCTTGCTGTCGCTTTCCCCAGTCTGGCGAAAAGTAAACATAGACAAGATTACCTGGAGCAACACGAAGGACCCCGACCCAGAAAGCAGTTCAACGATCGCATCTCGTAGCTCAGGCGCCAGTGAGGAACCGGTGTACTGGTCATAAAAGTGCGGAGTGCGTAGACGCCCGTATCGTGCCGTCCCTCTTGTTCCTACCACCTAGTCTCAATGAGACCGTAGGGCAGGGACCCCAAATGTACTCACCGTACGCTGTCTGAAGACGTGGTCTGGGACGCCGTGAGACATGCAAGGCTGGCAGCCCTTTCTCCTCTGCTACGACATGAACACGTCGGGCCAGCGCATCAGTGCCTCCTTGCCGCGTGGAATACCAGTGTAGGTGCCTGGGACACCGGGCGGCCGGGGGCCATCCGCACGTTCCCCGTGCCTCTTGTATGGCCTATTGGAGCTGAGTCGTGCGTGAGCCGATGGTGGACAACGATAAGGCCGTCTCCCAGCGTCGATATTCCGCTTCCCAGGAATGGAAGGTTTGTGATGATGTGGATGGCCTCCGACCGGCGACTGCCGCGGATGGTCTGTCTACTCACCTGGACACCACATGACCATGTGTCCGGAGATCAGTCCAGCGTGGCGGACCGCATCGGCGACTTCGGTGTCCCAGGGCCAGATCGGAATCTGACACGAGTTGACGTGTGATGCTGATAACTCCGGACCCGGGACCTTGCTATCGTGATCACTATCACCGCCAGGCTGCTACCCATGACCTCATATATCAACAGCATGTCCCAGCGGGAGGATGCCAACCACCACCAACATCCAACGCGCTCCATTTGCTCGCTCGCTGCTGCCTCGCGTTCACTCTTCATCTACCCACTACCTATCACTCTGCCAACTATCACAGATGCCGTCCCAGAGGGGTAAGTGTTGTCACATCGCTCAAACTAACAGTGAGTCACGACCTCCGCTAGGGACACTTGGTACCTCCCGGGTGCCGTAGAGTCGCCCAACTACAAGACGCCGGAGATGGCCACCATGACGATGGAGACCGAATACAAGGGCGATCTTGAGGGAGAGTCTGTGGCGGCCTATGTAAAGTAGGTGTATTCGCCGAAAGCTCGTTGTCTTGCGAGCATCTCCCGGCCGCTTTGCTGACAGCTTGCAGCTACAAGGTCGGCGACAACATGCACTTTGGTGAGGCACCCGCTCATGTGAAACACGTTGCGCTAACCTCCGAAGTCGGTCTCTCCACCTTCAATGGCACCGTCCTCGGCAAGAAGGGCACCTTTGCTGTCCGCGTCTTTGGCATCTGCGGCACCACCCACATGAATGGCACCAGCACCATCGTCCCTGGCACCGGCACTGGCGAGCTCGTGGGCATTACGGGCAAGGCCGACCTCGAGGTTGAGCTCCCTGGAGGCCAGCCCCCGAACCCCATCGAGGTTGTGTGGGACATCGAGCTCACCGCTTAGGCCACAGGCGGTTGCCAATCTTTTTTTAACGCATCTGTGATGTTTCCTCCCTTGTTGTGTGTTGTAATCCCTTTCACCGCTCTCATTCCTTTCTTCTCCCCGCTCCACGTTCTTTAACTCTTCCCTCAGCAAGCTGTATATGTATGCGGTTGCGTCCGTCTAATGAGAATGAGCGATGAGCTCTAACGGGCACCCTCAACTCACGCGTCTTCAATCCCAGCTGCAGCGACGGGCACTGAAAGGCAAGGCCGGTGTATCTGTGGTAAGATGCTTTCATACAACCCAACATGGTGGAGACATCTGACCGTGTGGACACGATAGCGACACGGCTGGGCCCTGCTAGCCCGATCGTACATTCTTTAACGAGGGTTATTTAATCACGAAAGTCACGTGATCGCAGGATGCCGTTCTTGCGATCAGATCGCGTGGCATCGCGTGGTATGTCACCATCTAGATATCCGTTATCCAGTATCGAGGGTATCGAAGTTAACGAGCCCAGTTGGTGGAGCCCAGGGATGATAGTGAATGTCACAGGATTTGATAACGGCTAATGGTTGAGGAACTCCTGCTGGTCGCCTGCTGGCCAGCTGCTGCAGTTCCTGCTCACGGGAAAGGGGCTCAAATGCAGTTGCATACAGAGTCCAGACGTCATTTGACGCCCGGGCGCCGCGCTGACTTAGGATGAAACCAACGTGGTGAGTGGTGCATGACGTCCCTGAATGATCAGTTTTTCAGGGGACGGAAGAAATTGTGTTGCTAAAAATACATAATCAAGCAAATCTCTGATTGATATCGATACATGGGGAAAGATCTGCTGGTTGTCCACCACTCTTAGCAAGCACTTCAGTGGGTCGGTGACTTCCCTTGGTACGTCTCTCCTGCTCGCCTCAGGACGTTGACTAGTAGCATGGGCGTTGAGAACTCGGCTGATCCGCCAACTGGTCCTCGCAATATGGCACTCCAACGGGTAACCAACCGCCGGGTTACCGCACTCAGGGTAACCCAACCTCTCCTCTCTCAGCGAGTCCCATCTGTACTTGGCATCATATTGTATGACGTGATGGGTCGTCAACAGGCCGTTTGAGGTCTGGGGCATCGCAGTCGACCGCTCTCGTGCGCAGGCAGGCACACACACCTGTGGACTCCCTCCCCCGGTGCCAGACTAAAGTTTCGGGTATGATCTGCGTATGGACTGAGGCTTAGCGTCGTCGCCGTTCTTCCTTATATACCACTGGACCAGACAATGCGCTTCTTCCCTCCACTCACCCCCCACCCTCGTTTATCATGGTAAGTTTATTCCGGAGTCAACAACGAGGTCGCCATCTGGCTAGCGTTTGGCGCAGGCTACACTGTCGTGTTGGTGACAACCCACAGTGGCGCATTCCGCCGACAGGCAGATCGAGTGGATGCGGCTGACCACCAGACAAAAGCAATACCCGTGGTTCTGTCGGACGCGGAGGTCACGTCGAAGAAGCAGGTCACCTTGGAGGCCGGTTCGGACTCGGACTCGGACGTTTTCGCGGCATTGGCGGCAAAGGAGGCAGACCATGACATCAAGTTCCGTACGCTGTCGTGGCAGAAGGCGACACTCCTGCTGTTTGGTAGGTGGACACCTGTGTTTTCAATCCTAACCCCTCAGGCGAGTATGTGTGTCTTGCCATCTTGGCCCTCCCGTGGAGCTTTTCGGTACTCGGTTGGGCGACTGGGCTGTGTGTCCAGATCTTTGTTGGCCTCTCGGTGTGGTGTGAGTACGACTTGTGAAACGGCCGCATGCCTAACAGCTACAGACACTTCATACACCTTGTGGCAGTGGTGCATGAAGCACCCCGATGCTCGTGACATTTGTGACATTGCCGCCACGCTCTTTCCTCGGTACTCGCGCCTGGCATATGAGGCGACCTCTGTGATGCTGTTGCTGAACAACATCCTTCTAATCGGTTTCCACGTCTTCACTGGCGCAAAGAGTGAGTTGAGAAGTGTGCGACGATGGATGCGCCACACGACCAATGCCAGACAGGAGACCCACTGACTTCAGTCCTAAACACCCTGTCAGATGACGCAATCTGCACCGTTTCCTTCCAGGTGGTCGCCATGGTTATGGGTATTGTCTTCTCTCTGCCCCGTACCCTCAGCCACGTCTCGATGATGTCTGTCTTCAGCGCCATCTGCATGGGCGTGTCTATCATCCTCGCACTGGTCTACTGCGGCATCGAGGCACACCCAGGCAAGGGATACGGTCCCAAGGGGACCTACCCCGGCCTCGGTCCAGTGAAGACGCACGCTGGTTTCCCCGACCCCGACCTCAGCTTTGTGGATGGTCTCAATGCGGTTCTTAACATCTCCTTCCTATGGATTGGTCAGGTGAGTGGCTACCTCCTGTGACAGCCTCAGTCATCTGCTAATAGACTGTAGATTCTCTACCCCAGCTTCATCGCTGAGATGAAGAACCCACAGGACTTTCCCAAGGCGCTCGCAGCCCTGACAGCCCTCGAGATGATCCTCTTCCTCGTCGTCTCGGTCGTCGGGTACCACTACCTGGGGCAGTACGCGCAGGCGCCGCTTGTCGGCTCGTTCCTCGAGCCGTGGATGCGCAAAAGCTCGTTTGCCTTTGTCATCGTCCCGACGGTGATCATCGGTTCCATCTACTCGAACGTCACGTGCAAGTTCGTTTACAAGCGTGTCCTCGGCAACTCGCGCCACGCACACTCGAACACTGTCCTGGGGTGGGGTGTTTGGGTCGCCATTGTGGTAGTCGTGTGGGCGATCTCATTTGTGTTTGGAAAGTGAGTGTCCTCCTCTGTTCGGCACTCCGAAGCCATCTAGACTAACGGCAGCGTCATCCCTTCAATGGGCGATTTCCTCGCCATCACAGCCGCGACCTTTGACTCATTCTTTGGCTACATCTTCTGGGCCTTTGCGTACTGGCGCCTTAACAAAGGCCGCTATTTCAAGGGCCCGTTCCAGACTGCCCTGTCACTCCTCAACATCGTCATCCTCGCTTTTGGGCTGTTCATGCTCGGACCTGGGCTGTATACCTCAGTTAAGGCGATCATTCTCGACTATGCGGGGCCTGTGCGCAAGCCGTTCTCTTGCGAGTCCAACTCTCTCTAACTCTATCGGTTGTATGTCTATGTAGAATCCGTGGTAGAGGCCGTTGAGGAAACCCTATCCGTCTCGACGGTGTCCGTTCGTCACATGATGCACATGTAGCTCGAGCGCAAAAGCTCGGGCCTGAAAGTCAAAGGGCCACGCTCAGATTGCGCTGGAGGTCATGTTACCTTCACTCATGGCATCCAGCGCGTTCCCGAGACAATATAAGATGGCAAATACACGGATCTTGAATGGTGAGCTCCGTTCTCTCACGCTTATTGCGCGCTCCAGTCCAAGTGCAAGAGAACGCGGCCTAGAGCTTACAGACGCTTCGCTGGGTACACGTCTGCGGACTCCGAGACATCGGCATGTAAAACCGCCACTCGGGCAAAGGCATCACGGGAGTGTTCACATCACCCCCTCTGCCTCGATCAAAGGCCCAGCACTCTCTACACGGTAAAAGCCCATTTCACCCATTGTGTATCCCAGTTGAAAGCGAACAACCACCTTTGTGGATGGAGTGACTCTGTTGATGGTTGTTGAGATCATGTCCAGGACGACGCTCAGCTCCTGGTGTTCCATTGCGTGGTCAGGGGTAAGGAGGGGTACGTTTCGGGCAGAGGATTGGGGATCGCTGCAACACCATGCGTTCCGACACGCGCAACAGCAGCCGTCGACGGGTAAACTTGCAGTTCAGCTGGAGCGCTGGAGTCTTACGCGTGCATTACTTGACAAGTCACAGCATGAACAGGGGGTTGCTAGACCTGCAGAGCAGTTTGACTGTTTATTGGTCTCGGGTCTGACGAAAGGACCTGTTGTGATCTGCAAACTCTATTCCCACGTCCTCCACCTTGGCCTCGTTGACAACCTGGCTGGCTCGCTGTCGAGCTGTCGTGGCTCATATATCGCCTGCAAACCGCAGCTACACATGTACCAGCCGGAAAAGCGTACCGTCGGCTAGCCTCAGTCCTTATTTGTTTGGTATCGACGGAGAAAGCAGCATCATCGGAGCTGTTAGGCGGAAGCTGTGTCATATGTTGCAGCCGAGGTGCCCGCAGCTGTACCTGTCGTCCATCCCACGAGCCCATCCGACCCCTACTAGGATCACTAGTTACTGTCGCTTCCCTTCACAACAAGCGCTTAACCTCGGGACCCCAAGTCGAGCGCCACCCACGTCAACAACACCTGCAGTGGTGGGATTGTCTGACGCGGTCAACTGCCAACCTCTATCCCTTCTTCCTTTTCTCCACTCTCCCCCATCTCATCTTTCCTCCCGCGCTCCACAAGATGAGTTTCAGCGGTGGAAACGACAACCGCAACGACGGCCCCTACGGCGGCGGCCCGTATGGCGGCAACAACAACAACAACAACAACTATGGCAACAATGGCCCGAATAACGGCAGCAACTGGGGCAACAACGGCGGCGGTCAATTCAACAACGGACAATACGGCGGCGGTGGCGGCGGCGGCAGCTACAACGGAAACGGGGGGAACGGAGGGGGCTACAATGGCGGCGGATATGGCGGAGGGAACGGAGGTGGATATGGCGGCAACGGAGGTGGATATGGTGGTAACGGAGGTGGATATGGCGGCAACGGAGGTGGATACGGCGGGAACGGAGGTGGATACAATGGCGGCGGCAGCGGCGGCTACAACGGTGGCAACGGAGGTGGATACAACGGCGGCGGCGGTTACAACGGCGGAAACAACAATGGTGGCTACAACGGCAGTAGCCAGTTCAACAACGGAGGCTACAACGGAGGCAACCAATACAACAACAACAACGACAACAACAACAACAACCAGGGAGGTGGTCAGAACCAGGGATACTACGGTGGCGGACAGAACCAGGGTTACGACCAGCAGCAGCCGCCCAGTTATCCCGCCGATCAGAAGCAACAACCTTACCCCAACGGTTGGTGTCTGCTGTTCGCCTCGATAGAGCTGAGAACTGACACTCAAAGACAACAAGCAAGATCCTGACGCGTCCGACTTCAACAACGGCGAGCGCAAAGCTCCCAAATTCGACGCGAACGGCAACCCCATTGAGGACGACGGCTGGTCCAAGGGTAAGATCGCGGCTGCGGCAGTGGGCGGTATCGCTGCTGCCGCTGTTATTGGCGGGGCGGCGTACGGCATCAAGAAGCACCACGATAAGAAGGAGGAGGAGGAGAAGCTGGCCAACATGTCCGATTACGAGCGCGGGCTGCTTGAACACCAAAAGCAGCTGGAGGCGCACCAACGTGACATCGAGGCGCACCAGCGCATGGTCGAGCGCTACCAGCGCGAGGTCGAGGGCCGCCGCTAAGCTGTGACTGAGACGTAAGCACATCCGAGGCGGACATTACTGATTATCCAGAACCCAACATTCACGACACATTACGTTGCAGATGAGAGTGACAGCGAAGTAGAGACAATACCAGACTGGGGCAAAATGAGTAGCTCTTTACACACGTGATGCATATGATTAGCAGCAACATGTCCAGGATCCTCCGAGTCCTGACCACCTGACATCGTCAGTGCTTCGCCTACAACGCAACAGCATATTGGGTCTCAGAACCGGTGGTACGATACCGAGCCAACAGTCGCCGTCGCCGATCCTTCACGCGGACTAAGTAGGAATAACATGGGAGGACTCGACATTATAAGATAGCGGTATCAAGGGCAGTGGTCATTATCGTCTTGGAAGGGTTATGTGGGTGTATCGTTATCGAAGGTGATAGAGGAGAGGTAGTTGGTGCGAGCCGAGCGGCGCCTTCGATTACACTGAAGAGGTATACGGCCGCGATTTGGACTCGCGCGACATTCCCGACGGCACTGTTCCCGGCGGTGACTTTGAGGTCACACTGGCGTTGCAGTCAGCAACGCGAGCGGGGTGGGGCTGGGTTGCATACCTCCGCACACCATAGGTGGTCGCCGACCGTGAGCTGACGCTGCTAGCCATTCGGCACTCGACAATGTTGCGGTCGCGCCGTCGCGCGGCCCGTTGACGGAAGAATCGGATAGCCGAGAGGACCATAACTGTGAGACAGACGACGATGAGGCCTATGACGAGGATCCGGACCCAGAGGTCGGTCATGATGGTCCGAGCGGGTTGTGAGGCCAGGTGGAGATGTCAAGAGGGAGGCAAAGGCGAGGGTGTGTAAATGATAAGGAACACAGAGGCGGGGGAGTGTCAAGAGCTGAGTGTTGGGAGAGGTCAGAGATGAGGATAAGAAGGGGGAGGTCCTTCAACGCGTCCGAGGAAGCGGCAATGGTGACGAGGTCAGTGGGTCAGTGCAGAGGCAAGGACGACCCCCTCGCGCTTATGGATCCGATCGTCAAGGGAGTGACAGTTTTGGACGGGGCGGCCACTCGGTCGCCCAAAGCGGCCGACAGGCCTCCCATCCCGCTTCAGCCTCTTGGACGTTCGTGGAACAATGCGGTGGGAAGAGAGGCAGTGGCGGGACACAGACACCCGTGGTCCCGGTGGCGAGTGGCTGCCGTTACGGACCGTGGAATGCAACCTGTGGCAACCGGCCACAGATGTGCGTAGGTTAAGAGTGAGCTCAGCCGGCGCAAGGTGTGGCGCGTCAGCTGTCTTCACCGACGCGGTCACTACTGAAAGGCGCGGAAGAGCTAGAAGTCTTTCGACTCGCCGTTGTTGAGCTCCCACAATCTCACTCGCCGCACGGTTCGCCTGCAGCCCCCTATCCCGCAGCCAATAATGAATGGTCCCCTGTTTCTCCACAACCGTTAGCGCGTCGTCCGTGATCCTGGATACTTGGGTGACCCTAACCTGCATGGACAGCTGGAGGACAATCTGTACGGTTATTGCCGAGATCAGAGTGGATTATTTCTCCCGGCGGTCTGGGTGTTCGACAAGTGTCTCCATTGGGGGATGCCAAGTTAGGAGTTTGATCAAGTTACTGACTGGTCATTCCGGCCAACTCCGTCTCTACTGAAACGCCGATGACGTAGATGTTTCTCACAATGCCGTCAGTTCTGACGACTTCCCCATGAGCCATCGCATATATCACACTCGTCTCGTCGGATCATCCCTCGCAGTTATCTGTTGACAACTCTCTCCCAACATCTTCTTTTCTTGAATCATGAAGTTTGTCGTCTTCGGCGGCGGCGGACAGATCGCCCGTCACTTTGCCCGCATTGCGTCCCAGGCGGGCCATAAGGTCATCTCCGTTGTCCGGAACGACTCGCAGTGAGCATCCGCATGACCCCCATAACCAACCCCCCCTAACCCACAGCTCTGCAGACCTCACCGCTCTTGGCGCGACGCCAGCCATTCTCTCTATCGAGGCGGCCAACACCACCGAGATCACTGCGTTCCTCAACGAGCACAAGCCTGGGGCCGTCATCTTCTCCGCCGGCGCGGGCGGTAAGGGAGGTCCGGAGCGCACCCGCGCAGTCGACTATGGCGGGGCGTGCAAGGTGTTCTCGGCTTGCGAGGCGTCGGGGACGAAACGCTTGCTGCTTGTCTCGGCAGTGGACGTACGGGACCGCAACGCGCCCGTGCCGGAGTGGTACAACGACGAGAGCCGCGCGGCGAGCGACCGCGTCTGGGGTGCGATCGGCGTGTGTGAGTCTCTACCCCCGCGACTTGCGACTCCTTGGCGGAACTGAGCATGGGCCGGTCCCGGACAGGCACAGCCCCGCTGCACTGATGCTGACACCCCACCCCAGATATGCAGGCCAAGTACGACTCGGAGGTCGCGCTGCATCTGACTACGCTCGACTACACGGTGGTGCGCCCCGGTCGGCTGACGCATGAGCCCGCTGCGGGCGTTGATCTAGGCCGCACGCAGCTGGGGGCGGTGAGCCGTGAGCTCGTTGCGCAGGTGTTGCTCGCTTGTGCGCTGGAGCCGCGCACTGCGGGGCTCACGCTCGACGTCATGGACGGCAAGGAGAAAGTCGAGGCAGCGGTTGATCGGTGTGCAGAGCAGCGCATCTCCTCATGGACTGCATAGGTTGCTGGATCTCTAGGTATGGATGGAATGGAGCAGTTCTGAATGAAATGGACGCTGCGTTGAGCGGGTGACCTAGGCCAGAGAGCTTGGAAGAGCGAGGCGAAGAAGCCGCGCTATTGGCCGGGTTCATTGTTGCTATTGTCTCGCTCTCTGTTGTTCCAAGCCGTCTGGAACGCGTAGAACTGTAGAGAGGCTATTAGCGTCCGGCCACTGCTCTGCTCATGTGTGACAATACACAGTTCAAGCACCATCAAGTCAAAGAGACGATAGCACAACGAAGCAACAAGTGACGTTGACGACCGCCCTGCTCTGCGTTCCATGGCCGACGACAAGGACCTTGGGCCCCTTGGACGTGCTCCTCCAGCTGCTTAAATGAGATGAGATCGGAGGCCGTTAAGTACGTTCGCATCCCAGGCGATGGAACGCAGCTGCTCTGGCCAGTTGTCTGGTTGGCCAAATTTGATCAAGTCTGCCTTCTTGATCAGCGACTCCGGATTTAGTGACACCGCAGTACCTCAAAGCGAACGCGCTAACAGTGCATCCTGATGTGTGACTACAACTCGACGCGTGATGTATGTATATAGGAAGAAAGCAGAATATGTTACAACGGAAGATGGATGCGGCTGCGAGTATGTAGAACAGTGGTGTGGTGATGTTGATGTGACAGTGGAGCGCATGAAACGAGTGGCTCATGGGCGTGATTGATACGGGAAATATGATCGTACTGGGGCTGAGGATTATCATAGGGCGGAACGGTTGGACGTGAGAGAGCCCGTAAGGTTTAATTTTGGAGTTGCGACGTGTTCTCGAGCTGCAGCCAGTTCTTCCAGGGCGAGCCTGCGTCATTGGGGGCGACGGACGAGTCGGCGAGCGCAGCAGCTGTAGCCCCAATACTGTCATGCGGCGCCTGGCAGACGCGGGGCGTGAACGCGGCATGGGGTGTAGCTGCCTTGTCTGTGGAACGGGAGGGGAACGCGGAGCTCCGGATTAGGACTGAGGTCGTGTCCTCTTTACCCGTAATCGAGTCGCAGTCGATGGTAGCAATCTCCGACGAGTGTGGGGAAAACAACATGCTCGGTGTGGGGAGCGCTTCCATGGGTGCCGGCTGCGTCGGCGTGTATATTGGGGTCGGGGGCACAGAGAACGAGTTTGTACGCTCTAGCGGCGGCGAGACGTGGATTGGCGACACCTCCTCGAGCGAGATACCGCGAACGGCGACGAGGCGTGCGACCTTGTCATGCGCAATAGCGAGCTCGGTGCGGAGGTCGTTGACCTCACGCGTCTTGAGGAGGAGTTGGCCCACCTGGAACGACTTAGTCTGTTCGAGCTGGGTGTTACGCTCCATGATTTGTTGCACGAAGAGGTTGACCTTAGCTATCTCCTCCCTCTGGGTTGCAAGGCGGGCCTCGAACGACGCGCGGTCTTGCCGCAGCTGCACCATGCCGTCGCCTGTGCCGTCCACCTTTCGCTGTGCCTTCGCGAGCTGCTCCTCAATTCGTGTGACCTTGGCCTCCAATTTGCCCTTAGCAGCCACCATCTCGTCCAGCGTGTTGCGCAGCAGCTCCTCGTTGGACTCGTGGGCACTGCAGCGCGCCTCGGCATCCATGATGCACTTGGCAATGCTGATGATCATGTCCTCGCCTGGCGCACGGTGCGGCGGCGCAAGATGGCTGATGTCGTGCTCGAGGGCCTGGTATTTGCGCGTCATGAGTTCGAGCTGCGCGGCGGTGGACTGGAAGGCGGTGGAAGAGACACACAACCCTTTAGCATGGGTAGCACACTGGCGTCCGACCAGGGCACCCTTGGGAGTACCGCTAGATAGGGTGTTCGTGGAGCCGTGAACGAGACTGGGATCGGCTGTGCGAACCGGGAGAGGAATGATCCTGGCAGTCTTCTCCATAGGAGACTCTGGGGGAAGGCTCGACAACTCGGATGAGGCGGACCCAAATGGAGTAGGCGCCCGACCAGGACCGGGACTAGATGGGCGCAGGGGAGTGCTGGTTGGAGGAGGGGGCGTTGCAGTGCGGTTGTTTGGCGACGCAATCGACGTACGAGGGGTAGGCGCCTGAAGAGCTCTGGAGGATGGGCGCGGCGTAGCAGCCAGATTGGCGACGGCGAGGCTCACCGACTGCGCCTTTGGAGTGGGTGCGTCCGCTGGGTGGGGAGAGCCAACCTTGGGAGACGAGAGCACATGGCCAGGGATTGGCGCCGCGAAGGGAGTTGATTCACAAAGAGGAGACTGGGCATGAGTCGTCGACGAGCGGGGGACGGGCCCACCAAGGTGGGCAGTGGACACATTCCCTATGCGAGGGGTCGCGTGGGATGCAGCGCCAACGAGGCGGAGAGTCGCGAGGGGTTGGGACCCATGAAGACCATCAGGGCCATGGTCATTAGGGGCCAACATGATGGGGACGTGTTGGCCCATAGCGTGGGCCGGGTCTGGCGCCATCATCTGCATCGCAAACTGGGGACCGACGACCTGGCCCGTCGATGGGTCGAAGAACATTGGACTCGCAGGTCCACGAACCAGGCCGTGAACCTGAGGCTCGCCTTTGCGGGGGGACAGAGCCGCCATTTGAGGAGCACCCAGATGCGTGTTATAGTTTGCGAGGTACGTCTCGCCCATGTAGGGCAGGTATGCAACCCCTGGCTGCGGAGCTTGAAGGACAGCGGAGGACGGCATGACGAAGGGACTCTGAGGGGGGCCTAGACCCGCGCTCGAGACGCCTTCAGATCTGACATTAGCGGGCATCTGAGATTGCTGCCACCAGATGTTTGTAGAGGGTGCACCTACCCTTCGTTGATATTGTCGCCCAAATTGCGGAAGCCGTACATTTGAGAGCCATAGTCGTAAGCGAATATCTGGTCCCGGAAGACAGCGCTGGGGTTGTCAGAGGCGCACCCGGTTCAGAGCTTACGATTCACTCACGCATTCTGCATAGCCGCGACGGACGGGACGGCGTAGCCCTCGTTGGCCATGCCTTTATAGGCGTCAGAGTAGAACGCCTGCTGAACAAACGCAGGTTGCCCGGTAGCACTGTTGACGGCAAGCGGATGCTGATATTGGCGCCCGAGAGCCTCCATGTCGGCAGTGGGGATCTGGTGACCGCCAACAAATGTAGCGACGGCAGCAGGGGATGGCATGGTGTGTTGCCCTCGTGCAGTGGTGGGCGCTTGCTTTCGTTTCTTTGGTGCGGGGTCGCCGGGGGGCCGGCCGCGTTTGCGAGAGGCAGCCTCGCCGATAGTGGCGGGGTTCATCGATGTGAGAGGTGATTCTTGATGACAGAGGATGCTGAGTGCGAGGGACTAGGCGCTGGTGGTGGTTGTAAGGAGCAGACAGTAGCGGCGGCGGCGGCGGCGTCGGTGGTGGTGGCGGTGTGGGAACAAGATAGGGGCTGGGGGGCGAGGGGTAGTGGATATGGTGATGAGCGTGTGGTGTGTGCGAAAGACCAAGTCCCAAGGCAGACGAGCAGGAAGCAAAAAGGGTGATGGCGATGGCAACGGCGAGCTGTGTGAATGCGACGACGAGTGGGAGCTGTCGGTATGGTCAGAGTGGGATAGGTCAACGATTCCAAACGCACCATACTTATCACAATAGTGATGACCAACTTTTGCAGTTTATTGTGCTCGGAGCCGGAGCACATGGACGTGGTGCCGTGGGTCACTTGTGGCCCCTGCCCATGAGCAGAGAGACCCTCCCGCCCTCCTTGGGCCTCTAGAGCGGATGGTTGCGAGACGGCCGTCTCGATGCTTCCCGCGCACAGCAGGAATGAAGCGATCCGCATCGGCAGACAAGCCGACTCCGTTGGCGCCGGAGTACCACGGGCGCGTTGTCAGCCGGCGGCCTCGATCCGATCCCGTGCTGCATCCGCGAGTTGCCCGTTGTGGCGGTCGACAGCATGCTGCGCGCGCAGATGAAGGCAGATCATGCATCTCTAACGAGGTCCGGCGCCTGGGCGTGTCGAGGACGAAGGAGCAGGGCGGCATCGGGGGCGAGGGGCCTTAGCGGGGGACATGCCGCGATTCGATCGATTGGAGATAACACACGATCTGCTGCTGTCCAATTCCAGCGCCTTGGCAAAAAGGCCTCGCTGCCCAAGCCACAATGACGGCCAGTTCTGGCGCCGGCTAGGTTCCCGGACGTCTCTCTCGTCTCCCAACATTCGCTTTTTGTAGACCACGCCGATTCCGTTGTCGATGCGGCCGAGCCTGTATATCATGCGATGTCAATGGCGATTTGGACAGGCCGGTCCCGGCGTCGGGCCATTGTTGTCGTTAGAAGCTTGTATACACTGGCATATCGTATCGATGCGGGTACGCGTTGGTCGAACCGTGCCGGCTGAGAGGGAGGCGGCGACGGGCTGTGCCAGTGCGGCAAGGGCATGACGCCGCACAGATCGCGCCCCAGGTGGGAGGGTCCGATTTGTATTGGTAACGGGCGGCGCACATCACCGCGGGCGAGAGTGACAGGAGACTTGTTCAGAGCCACCAGCCCAAGACTCCAGGGAGAGCGGGGGGGAAGCTGGAGTCCTGCGACATCCGCGGAACAATGCTGTCAATGACAATGGATAGACTGAGGAACTTGGAGCATAATTATGCGATGACAGACCATGGACAAATGGACAAAACAGTACAAAGGCCAAGGGGAGCCGAATATCGGCGCATCTTGGACTTGCAAGGGCCATCTCGGCCTCTAAAAGCCACGAGCGCCATAAGTGCAAGGCGATACCAACCGATAAGCCTCCTTGCTCTCACGACACAGGCGTTTCCACCGCGGTTTGCGCCGAAGTGCCAAACAGAGAAGCTAGCCGCGCGACCACACCTGAACATCAAAGGGAGTCGACGGTTTGGTCATGCGTATTACCGGTCGAGGACGGAGGCAAGGGCAGCCACGCAGGTTGACCAGCGACACCTTCACTTTCGTCCGTCCGTCGGAAAATCCCCGACCTAGGAAGAACAGGACAAGTGCTGTTAACCCGACAGTTTTCTCTGCCTTCCACATTCACTTGCGGCCTTGGGATCGTCTTCTAGAATTCTGGCGTCCGCCGGTACTTCCACTCTGACGAGTCCTCGCCGACACTTGGTCTTGAAAATCACGTGACGATGACGTCGTTGTACCCTCATTCGGGCCCGCACGTGCACATATCGTGCACTTGGCATGGCCATGTCGCCAACCGAATCTCAAGTGTCCTCGATCATTGCCACTCTACTTATCTTAGTGAACTCATTCAGCACCTAACACAGCACGCAACGCAACCAATATTCAGTCATCGGAGCACAGCCTTTCCCCTCTATCGCTGCTTATTGCGATCGTGAGGATCGGGTTGACGAGGGTCTCGAGTCCCGGACGGCCGTCCACCATGGACGTTTGCCGTTCATAAATTTGAGACGCGTGCCAGATCATCTTCACCTTCCCAGTACCATAATGTCCACGTCCAAGGAGCCCTCTGTCGCACGACGTTCCCAAAATGATTCGGTGAGCAGATGTTGACAAGTCGCTCGTGCTAACAGCGACAGCGCACGTCGCATGTGCTCCCCCTTGATGTCATCATGCGGATATGCGAACATCTGAGCGACGACATCCGCTATCATCCAGAATCCTCAGAGAGTGCCCGACCCACTCTAGCCCGGATGATGCACATGAGCCATGCGATATGGGATATCGCTGGTCGAGCGCTGTACCGCACACTTGTAATCAAGAACAGCAACTTCACCGACGTAATCCGCGGCCTGCAGATCAAGGAGACCAAAGGCACATGGCCAAACAAGGCGAGCCATGCGCGCAAGTTGCGATTGCTGGGTTTTGCTCGCCACTTAGATCTTGCTGGCCTTCCTCGTGGAACAACCTGCACGCAGCTAATGCAGACCCTCATCTCCGCCCCTCTCTTCGGCCGGGTACAGACCATGGCAATCTCGGACTCGTTTGCCATGTGTGTTGCACGCTATGCGATTGTTAAATCCACTACACCGGAAGGTGACGCACACGTGCCACCTCATCCATTCTTCGACTTTGTGCGAACGCACGTCCAACCACCCGAGTCGGTGTGCATCTCGTATCCGATGTGGGAGGACCGAGACAACTGGATCGACAGTTTCGATATTGAGGCCATCCACGCGTGGATCAACTTAGAAGACTTCAACAACGCCGAACCGAGTGATTACGAAATGTTATTCTGGGGACGCATCCAACTCCGGCGGCACTATCTCGCCATGATGCGACGACAGAAGGAGCAGCTGTTCATGACCGACCTCGTCGCCCACTGGAAGCCAACGACCATCACACTCCACAACTTTGATTTTGCGTGGGCCGACAACCCGCCCAACTTGCCCTGCCGCACGCTACGCATCTTCTCGTGTCAGGAGATGTGTGACCAACACCCGAACGGCCTCTACTCGCACCGGCAGCTCATGCACTCGGGCGACTGCCTCGCGAACCGGGGAAGCTATTGGTACAAAGCCCGCGACCTTCTGCGCAAGCTTGCGGCGCTACCGACCAAGCCCGAGGTGGTCGAAATGTGCAACGTCGGCACGACCTTTCTGCTCGCGTGCCCATGCCAGAACCGGTTCAACGAAGCAGTGCAAGGCTGCAAGGATATCCTCCACTCGCTCGACAAGCTGGTGGTGGAGACACCGCACTGGAGCCAGGTGCGGCCATGCCGCTGTTGCGGCCAAAGTACCCCACGAGGGCAGGACACTCTTGACACTCCTGACGAGGACCCGGCCGGATGCGTAGGTTCCGTTCTTCACTATCCTGAGACCTATCTGACTCTCGACAGAAGGACCCACACACTTGGGAGATCGCCGTTCGACTCAGCAACACCCGAATCTCAATGATGGAGGACCGCGAGTCGGCCGACTACTACGAAGAGTACGACCAACCGGAACCTATAAGCCCCCATTCGACATCTCTATACCAACTGCCTGAAGCGTAACGACGTATTTGGCCCAGTACCAGGCGTGGGCCCGGTGCGTTAACGGATCGAAAGCTCAGGATATCAGTGGCGTGGCGTGCTCGATTTACACACGACTTGGTTGGAACAATGGACAGTGTTCTGTTATGCGGCATAGATATTTGGGAGTTGTCAGTGCCCTCGTTTAGCTTGCATCATACAGCTTGGCACCAGTACATATGCGATAGCTACTGATCAGTACCTCTGGGTTACTCAATCGCTGGCCACCTAACGAGTCACCGTGAACTAACTCGCTAAATGCCCTTCCTGCCGAGCGATCGCACGGGGTCTGGGGATTGGTCTTGAGGGATGTGGGCGGTGTGACATCTCCTCGTAGCGAGAGGGGCCGGATTCCCTCATTTGCGATCTCATGGGCATCCTCGCCACCCTCTCGTTACGGGTCAGCTCAGACAGTTCAATGGCTAGCGTGATGCTGTACCCAACAACCGGGTTGGGGAACTCAAGAAAGTGGTGACCGAACGGCCGCATGATTCGGAATCCCTTTTTGCCATCAGACGCAGCATATATCTCAGCGGTGTTATCTAGAGCCCCAAGAGTGTGCCTTGCTGGTCTGTCTGACTCGTTCCTTTGACGTGCTCCTGCTTTCTAATGAGTGTCAGAGGAGTGTTTGTATTCTACTTCATTGTTTGGTCGTTTTGATTTCATGTATTTATTTTACTTCGGTATTTTTGAGTATTATTATTTTGTCGAAAAGTGGAAATCGATATGGAGCCTTGTCTTTAGGGATATAGGGATAACGATACGCAGTGACAGCGAGAGAATAAAACGGCTTAGGGAAATGGAACAGCCTAAGGCTTCACCAGGTAACGAAGGGAGCAGTATGATTGAGTTACCGTGGTGCCACACTGGCACGTGTGCGTGATCAAGATGACATGACAATCCTCCTCATGGTCCCAAACACAGTCCTTGGTTGAGACCAGCTGGAGGGAGCCGTCCTGGGGAGGGCAATGGGTGCGGACTTCTGTATGTCCTCCTGGACCCCTTGAGATGACGCGACTGTGAGTCCTGGTGTTGTCGCTTGCGACACGCTCTTCTCGTGAATAATGGCTTCCCGAGGTTTCTAAGGAACAGTAGGCGCTGTCAGAGTCCCACGCGCGAGGCCGGGCGTCGTGGTGGCGCTCGGTCGACCTGTTGAGGCAGGCCATACAGCCACAGTGCTTAACAGAAGATGCAGTGTGGCGGGCCACAGGGCTGCTCATCTCGCTGGTGGACGGCGGGATGTTCTTCGCTGGTCCACGACCAAGTAATCTTGGTGCGCTTGAGAACTTGGGGATGGACTTGAGCGGTCTGGGGCATTGCGCAAGTGGTGGTCCAGTTGGGAATGTCGGGATTGTCGTCGCGATCACCCGCTGCGTTAGGAACAGAGATCTGCTGGGGAATAGGCGGGCAGTCCTTGTTGATGGGCCGCACCACCCGCCCCGAGGCTAAAGTCTTAGAAGTAGAGTCATCAGACATACCGGAGCCGTTTGGGATGGCTCGAATGGTGGGCTTTGGGCGCAAGGAAGAGCCGGGTGGGATGACGGGGATCTTGAGCGTCTCCTTTCCCTTGCGGTGCTCAGCGTAACATTGGTCAAAAAGCGTAATGGTGGGTTTGGTACATTTATCATCCATCACCTCATTTTCCTTGTTTGCCCTAATGAGACCATTTACCTTGGCAATGTTGTCCTTAGTCGGCCGAGAGGCATGGAGTGGGATCATGGAAGGCGGTCGCAGAGAATTGGGGGACTGCATGCCCGAATGGATGTCCTCGATGGGGACTGCAGCCTGTGAGGGACCAGTGTAGGGTTCCTCGGCTCCGTACAGCCATTCCTTGGGGATGTTCTGCCTGTGACGGGTGATGGAATTGCTGGAGTAAAGTGTGCGAGGAGAGAGGTCATTGGGAGGATTGCTTTTGGGCTTCTTCTTCGCCATTAACTTCGAAAGGAAACCTGCCAAAGTTAGCTCATGTCTGTCTGCGATGCGCGAACCCTTAGCCGACGCCTCCGATGTACGGATGTAGTTACCACCTAGCATACGAAAGAGATGTAAGAACAAGGTCAATATGACTCACTCTTCTTTCCAAAGGTCGTGGTGTTGAACCTCTTGCCCAGCCGACCAACACGCTCTGTACTGATGAGTACCGAAAACAGCTTGCCGTGAGATCACCCACCTGTGAAGGCCGTTAGTCCTCCATGCCGAGAGTCGGGGTTATGGTTCTCGGGGTCCATAGAGAGTAGACTGATGACTTGGAAGAAGACTATGCCAAAGACTTGGTTGTGGAGAGTTGAGGAGAGAGCACGGCAGCGAGTCTAAGCCTGGGATGGATTTGTACTTGACAGATACGACAAGAGGTTTACTGTGCAAGGTCCTTCTTAGTGACATACCGTGCGAACATCTTCTCAGTACGTCCATTGGTGCAACAAAGATGATTATTACAATGATTAATGTGTGAAGCCTGGTTAACGCCAATGCAGATGAAGTAACCAGACCAAAGTAAAATCGGCATCGCAACATCTTTTTTTGGTTCAGAACGGATAACTACGCCTGGCATAATCGTGTGGAACGGTTAGGAGTGGCGGCAGTCCTCATCTCTCCGCCATGCAACAATGATCTAAGTGCATCCAGCGCGAGCTGGATGCACCTTCAGCTTGCACTCAGCGTCACATTTAGTGTATCCTGTAGCTACACAAACTGATCCTTCCCTCCTCTTGGGTACGTGTTTACTGTATCCGTGAGTCTAGGTCGAGAAGTAACGGATAAACTGTGCCACCAACCACAGATAGAAGCATCTACCTCGGACGGGGAACAAACCCCTTCATAGCGAAACTTCCAGTACATGTTGCGGGTATCTGAAGTCTCCTTGATCTGAAAATGACACAGAAAGAGGCAGTTGTGGTGACAACATTGATGTCAGAGACCGGGCACACAACGTTATCCTTGAGGCCAGAAACGCGCATAAGGAAAAGTGATTGGCAGGTCAGACAGGTGTTCAAACAGCATGACGGGTGCATTGTACCTAGAACTCAGGCGAGGAAGAGGGAAGGAGTCACCATGAGCCTACAATTGGAAACTGTGTGTTCGGGGAAAAGCAAGTGAGGCGCCTGGCGAATGTTGTGTCCGCTCGTATAGTGTAGGTGGCTATCACTGGTCGTTGTGGTTACATGATTCGACCCGACCGCCGCTCGACTCAGCTGCGAGCACAAGGTAAGCCCTTGGTTCATATTTTTTACCCGGAGCTGCTTCAATCCCGGGCGACGGAGCTATCGGAGCTCAGAGCGAGAGCGTTGTCTGCAGTAAATAAGCTATTGCTTGAAGTCTCGTGAGGGGTTGATCGCGATTAAAACTCTTGAGCGCGATTGAGATCCTTATCATCAGCTCATCACCACACCAGTACATGCGCTTAGGTTGGAGCAGATGATTAGAAATGTATGTTCAGCTGTCAGCCGACGGCGACGAGAGCCGTAAGTTGTACAAGTTGGAATCGCCTACCAGCCGTCTTGCCGTCTTCCTACGTTTACAGCGCAGCGACAAAGACATCAAGTGCCTTCACCTGACGGGAATGGGATTAACGTCACGGAGAGTGAGTAGGTAACGTTTGAGCGACCGTCCTCACTCACGTCAACAGCGAGGAGCGCGGCCACAGGATGACATGCGTGCGTCGCGAAGAGCGAAGGAGCATGCTATGTCTAGGCCGGAGAGCTCGTAAGATCATATTATCGAGCAAAGGCAACCCTACGATGTTATGGAATCGGTCACCTAGTCGTGAGTGACCCTTGACTCTGTGAGTACTCTCTCCCAAAGAAGTGGCTGGCGTCAATAGACGGCAATGACAAATTGGGTTCACGGATCACGGATGCAATCAAGTGAATGAAGAACAACGCGGCGTTCAATTCTGGAAGCTCATTGGATATTGCCGGCTGTGTAACAGAACTGGTCCAAGCCGGCTAAGTCGTCACAATACTTGATTGGGTGCAGAGGTCCAATTGCAACGACATAGGAGAGAGTAGAGCCATGAAGGAGTGGACGGTCAGTGGACACGAACGCTCGACGCGTGACAGGACGTTGATTTCGCAATTACGTCATGTCGTCATCGTTCGGCACGTCGGCCCCGGTGCCGGAAGCCCACCACACAGGGCCAGCACTCAGTAACTCCATCTTCGCGAGTGACTTGTCAACATTCCCATACATCCCATAATGCCTGACTTTGGTTTTTCTCGGTAAGTGTCTATGCTCATCCGGGAACGCTAAATGTAGTCTTGTTGGCAAGAACGGTAGGTCGTCATGCGAACGAGCTGACGATGAGTGTTCATCACCGGCGCCTCGTCCGGGATCGGAGCTGCCACTGCGATTCTCTTCTCTGAATGCGGCGCCAATGTCGTGCTTGTCGCGCGCCGTGCTGACCGTCTCGCCGAGGTTAAGGCTGCATGCGACAAGGCGGGAGGCGGCAAGACAGAGGCTACCATTATTGAGGCGGACATGGCCAACAGTGATGACATTGACGGCATTCTGCCAAAGATCAGCGGCAAAAAGATTGACATGTGAGGAGCATTGGTGCGAGTACGTGCTGATATCTGCCTGGTTAACAATGCCGGCTTGGCTCTCGGCCGCGACCACGTCGGAGATATTAAGGACTCGGACGTCACCCAAATGTTCCAGGTTAACGTCCTCGGCTTGATCCAACTAACTCAGCTCTTTGTTCGCGTGATGAAGAAACAGGACTCTGGCGTAGGTGTCTTCATCGCTGTCTCTTCTGACTTTCTAGTACATTGTCAACCTTGGTTCCATTGCAGGCCGCGAGGCATACCCTGGTGGTGCTATCTACTGCGCGACGAAACACGCAGTAGCTGCCTTCTCCTCATCACTCATGAAGGAGCTCGTGAACACCAACATTAAAGTGTGCGAGATTCAGCCTGGTATGGTAGAAACCGAGTTTTCCATTGTGAGATACTCGGGAGACACCACCCGCGCCCACAACGAGTACAAGGGATTGACGCCTCGTATGTACTACGCGACGCTGGAGGACTGCGAGGTGTACTGACGACCTTGTAGTTACCGCTCAAGACATCGCTGAAGAGATCGTATGGACTACTTCGCGCCCCGAACACGTTCAAGTGGCCCAGATACGTACGTGTATTGTATCACCTGACATGACTGACAACAGTCATCTACCCGTCAGCCCAGGCAGCGGCCGGCATCAGCTACCGCAAGCCCGAGTAAAAGAAAGAACCCTCTGAGAAGACGAAAGATGATTGACCGCAGCAGCGGCGTCTTTCACCCGGATATGGTCCCCTCCTGATGTGACGCGATCTAGATGTATCTTTTTAAGGTAGCACAACAGCTATGTCAGGCCATCGAACGAATCCTGCGGGGACCGTACTCATCCATCTTCCCGGTACCGAGACTGCCAGAGAAGAACGTAACGAGTTTACGTTTTCAGTATATGCTCTCACCATTGGGATAGAGATCATAAAGGTACGCTGTCATCGGCCGACAACTAGTAGGAGTGCAACACTACATGCCCCACCATTGTCCATCTCACTGCTATCACATTGCCGTTACTTCTTCTCATTTGAGTACTGCAGGTCAGCACCCATCCATAGTTGCCGCTCACGTCGTAGAAGCCTTTGCCAGTCTTGCGGCCGAGGGTCTTGTCCTGGTGCACCATCTTGGTCATGAGCGGGGAAGGTTTAATGAGGTCCATAGGGAGCAGACCCCGCTTAGCGTACTCGACCCAGCCTTCTGAGACAAATTGCGTGACGTCGATACCGACATAGTCGAAGAGCTCGAAGGGCTGTGGATCAGTCAGAGGAGTCTGTGTTGCGCGTGTTCAGAGGACGTACACCCATCGGATACCCGGCGCCGAGCTTCATAGCTGTGTCAATGTCCTCTGCAGTGGCATCGCCGCGCTCCAGCATGCGGACAGCCTCAACTAGACGATGTGAGCTCTTTTTTGGGCGTCATCTCTTACGCTTGTATGGAACAAGAAGTCGGTTGACAATGAAACTGGATGGTCAGAAGCTGAATTGCCCAATACACATACCCAGGAACGTCCTTGGCTTTCACAGAGACCTTGCCCATACGTTTTGCCAAATCCAGGAGAGCGTCATACGTCTGGTCAGATGTCTTCGGCGTGCGGATCACTTCAACGAGCTTCATCACGGGAACAGCTGACTATTAGTATTGCGGATACATTTCAAACTCACGGTTGAAGAAATGCATGCCGCCAGACCTCTCCTGCCTTTCCTCTGAACAAGTGCTCATCACGTCCTGGATGAGCAGCGATGAGGTATTGGAGGCAAAGATGCACTGGGGGCTGAAATTTCAAAGTCAGGTGGGATTATCTTGGCGGTTTGCCATCGACCATCGACCTACCTCGCCTTCTTGTCAAGGAACGAGAAAAGCTCCTGCTTAATCTTCAGGTTCTCAATAATGGCTTCAATGATGAGGTCGGATCCTTCAATCGCCTTCTCGCTGCCTGTCAGTAATGTCTCTCTTGGGTCTTACCGATCAATCGTCGTCTCAATCATGCTCTTCGCGCGGTTCACAAAGCCTTCAATGTCATTCGGGCTCTGCTTCTTTGCTACACGGGGCAGGGACTTCGCAATGATATCGAGACCGTTTCTGAACCGTTAGTCATCGACATTCTCATACACGGCGCATTTGGGCTTGGCCAGCCGCTCGCGTCCTACTCACTTGAGAGCCTTCTCATTAGTGTCCACCATCGTCACTCGGATCCCAGCCTGCGCCGCGACTTGGACGATGCCGCTGCCCATCAAGCCTGCACCGAAGACCGTCATACGCTGGATTGTCGGCGCCTTCGTTGCCGACGTTGACGACAGGTGGCGGGCTGCGGTAGCGACGCGGGTGGCGGCGGAGAGGGTGGCAGGAGTAGAGGCTGTGACCGACATTCTGGCTGTAGTTTGCAGTGCTGGCAACATAGCTGAGTTGGAGAACAGAAGGACGAAACACAAGTCACAGAAGTTTGTGGGCACCAGTGGGGATATCCCAGAGAGGGTCCGGCTATCAAGGCGCCGGCCTTCGGCGTTCAGGCGAACCGATTGAGGGTCGGCAATCACCGATGAGTGGCCGAACTGAATCCATCTTCTCCGCATACTCACTTCACTCCCTCCCCACTCGCGAACTCAATTTGACACAAGAGCGTGAAGTCTGCTGCTTGAGAATGCTGGGAGACAGAGGTCTTGGAAGCTGGTAAACGTCTAGCACTTACCCTAATCGCAGTAGGACAAAGCTAAGATGGTGGGCATTCGGGATGGAATGTGGGGGATATGCACTGTCCGGCGGAAGCAGTCCCTCAACTCCCTTGTGCACTGGCCTTGCAGAGAGCCTCACGCTATCGTCGGCCATGCTGCCAACGCAGGTGAAATGCACAGCGTAGCTCTTTTTTCCTCGCGGCGCTCCTGCACGCACACTAAACCCGCGCGTCGCTTGGCGATCTTCAATAATCCGAGGAAATTCCGCCGCACGGGCTCACTATCACGCCATTCTCAATTGCCAGTCTGACGCAACTGTTGCCCACCACTTACCAAAATCCATCCACCCGCTGTCCTTGTTATTGTTCTCGATATGTTACCCTGTCTCCACCTCAGCTATATAGCTGCCGGCCTCTGCTGATTCTGTTATCTACCCACACCATCGACTTTTGGGATTCGCGCTCCTTCAAGCTCTCTCGCAGCATGCCAGCTCTGAAGTCCCTTCCCATCCTCGATCTCTCCCTCCTCGACCAAGGTGCAGAGGCCGCAGCCAAGTTTCGAGACCAGCTGCGTGCTGCGACGCATGACTTGGGGTTCTTCTACCTTACAGGGACAGGCGTAGCTCCAGAGCTCGAGGCGGAGATGTACGGTGCGGTTAAAGACTTCTTTGCACTCCCAGAAGAGCAGAAGCTTGAGATCGAGAACACCAACTCGCCTCACTTTCGGGGCTACACTCGGCTCGGCGGGGAGCGCACGAGAGGCAAAGTGGACTGGAGGGAGCAGATCGATATCTCCCCTGAGGATTCGGCAGTTCCACCATCCCAGCTCGCTGGACAGCCCGACTACATGCGTCTCAGGGGCCCCAACCAGTGGCCCTCGGCTCTCCCTGGCTTGCGTCCCGTCGTTGAGAAGTGGCAGGCGCATCTGTCGGAGGTCGCCCGCAAGCTCCTGCGTTCGTGGGCAGCAGCTCTTGGTGAAGACGAGACATACTTTGACGACAACTTTGGTGACCCGTTCACATTGCTCAAGATCGTTCGGTATCCCAGCACCGAGGAGACGGACCAGGGCGTCGGCGAGCACAACGACGCGGGAGTGTTGACCTTGCTGTGGCTCGAGAAAGGATCGACAGGACTGCAAGTTCAGCGCAGGGATGGAGTTTGGATCGACGCCCCACCTGTCGAGGGCGCGTTTGTCGTCAACATCGGCGAGCTGCTCGAGTACGCGACACAAGGCTACTTGCGCGCAACGCTCCATCGTGTGGTCGCACCCAAAGGCGCCAAGTCGCGCATCTCGATTCCCTTCTTCTTCAACCCAGCACTTGACGCGCGTCTCCCTCTAATTCGTCTGCCTCCTGAACTGGCTGCCGAAGCCAAGGGCGTGACTGACGACCCTCGAAACCCCATTCATGCCCTCTACGGCGAGAACGCCCTCAAGTCTCGCCTGCGTGCACACCCGAACGTGGCAGAAGCCCATCATTTGGACATCCTCGCGCGTACACTCAAGGCGTGATCACTGAGAGAGAGGTTTGATGGTGTGGTGTGAGAACGTTGTTGCATTGTAAGCATTACTGATATGAATTGGGCTACATAGTACATGGTACATGGGCACGCTTGCAGGGGGATGAGGAACGCCATAATAGACTGCTTATTCCATCTTGATCCTAGCGTTTTCGTTGTCCTTTGCCTTGGCCTTGGTTCGCAGGTGGAGAGACGGCAGTATCCTCCGAAGGGTTGGGGATGAGTGCGATGTAGCGGGATCCTGAGGGTGATAAGAGCCGCCGGATGGATGACGAGACTAGGGTTTAGCCTGGATTGTGAAACGTGGGTGCTCACCAAACATTCGTGCCTATGACCTCCTGGACCAGTGCGTATCGTCTCGTCATTGGCATGTAATTCGCCGAGGATGGGCCCGACCCTCTGGAGTGACGATACCTCAGCATTGATTGCGGCGCGAAGAGATGAATGACGGGGTGGGCCTATGATCATGTCTGGCGGCGAGGGAAGGTCGCTTTGGGAGGTGCTCGTTGGTGAAGGGAGTTGAGTGCCTCCACTGTACTCCTGGCTGTTGTCGTACAGACCATAAGTGCCAGTGTCCAACCTTGACGGAGCCCGTTCATCGCTCCGTGAACTGTTGTCAGAGACGATTACCATCTGGTTCTGGTACTCCTCATTCTCGTCGATGTCGCTCAGCCCCCATCGAGATAGTCTTCGCTGGCATCCACAGGTGCATTCGGCATCGTGGGCGCATGACGATACGACCTCATCGACAGATAAGCACGCGACGTTCTCGATAGATGAGGATACGGTATTGTTGGCGAAAGAGAACCTGGCTTCCTTGACAGTTGAGCAGGCGTTATCGTCGTCATCGTTGCCCGATGGGCAATCGGCGTCGTTGACGAATGAGCCCGGGGACTCTGGGACCCCGAGATCCTCTGAAGGGCCCTTGCTCCTGATACTTCCCTCATCGTCTGAGCTGGTGGCAGCTGGAATACCCACCCCATGCTTGACACCTTCAATCCAGTACAGCACACGCTTATCACGTGGTCGGAAGTCGGAGCGTGATTCCTTTCCGTCATCAATGGGCAGAGGTTCGCTGTCAGCCCACGACGGCGTGTTGGAAGCTTCAGAATCACTCTCCGAGAAGAGTCGCTCGTGGGGGAATGGTGAGACTGGAATCTCCGGAGGGCAGAAAGTGGAACCACTCGATCCACGGTCATGGTCGGCGGCCCCGACGAGGACGAAGGTGTCGTAGCCGTCCCGCTCAGGACCCTGAGCGTGCGACAATCTGCGGTTCAAAAGCGAGTATAGCCGTGAAAACATGGATGTTTCCTATTGCCTCTTTTGTGATGGCGGGAAAATCTCGGGGCACTGTTCTTGTGGGTAAAGGATGGAGAAACGCGGTTGAGAGTGTGAGAACTGTCAAGGACCATTGACGACGGAGGGGACGCTGTGATCAGACCTTGGTATATGTAGGATAACGCTGTTGGCGCTTCGCGCTGCCACCATGGCGAGGTACGTTAACGGGGCGACTGAACCAAGCCTGGTGCACCGTTAACGAAGGGATTAGTGACATTGTTCCACTCTGGGACGCTGACAGGCGAAAGGTTGCCGATAAGCGCGAGGCGGAGGATGGACAGAGGCGCGGGGCGGAGGGTGGACAGAGGCGGGGGTGGAGGATGGCCAGCAGATAGAGCAGTCTGCTGCTACTGTCATGTCCGCTTGATGACTGCAGAGGGGCACAGTCAAAGTGGTCATTGCGAGCCAACTGTTTCGCGTTGCTCTCCTCGCCTCACCTCCAGACATTGACAAATAGTCTGCACGATCCCCTTGCGCGCCGACACCAGTCACATGCTCCTCAATCTTCCCGGCGCGCGGCGCTCCATGTCAAACACCCTCTCGATCATCCACCAACACCAATCGAGATGGCAGCGCTCATTGGTACACTACTAGAGCATCCCGTTCAGATCCATGGCACGGACCACGTACCAATCGTGAGGCTGTGCCAGTTGTGCGGTGGGCGTGGTAAAGCGCCTTCTCCCCAAACCGCAGGAGTCCAGGGCGTCGTGGCGGCGCCGCCGGTTATCTCCAGGCCCCGAAACTCCCAATCGTGCTCCCCCCACTTGTCCATGCGCTCTCCCATCTGCTTCTCGCTGCTCTCAACTGCCCTCTGTGGACCCTTTTCATATTACGGACTGGCTCCCATCCGACAGAAGAGACTCGGGCAGTGGTGGCGCCCAGTGTGGCGCACGTGGCGCCTTCAGGCTGGTGCGCGGTTGTCGAAACGAGGCTTCGAGCTCAGACGGCGGTCACCCGATGCCAGACGCGCGCCAGCGAGCTCTCTCCCCGGCACACGTCGTTCTCAGCATCTCGGTGCCCCTCGGTACGACCCGTTTCATTAACGGCTGCTAGTCCAGTGTCCAAACTTTAACAGCTGCTCGTGCTTGCGTCGTCGTCTTCACCGCCATCCCCATCCCCCGAACTCGTTCTCATTTTCTCCGTGCCATCGCACACAAACAGCGTCACAGGCTGTCACTCTTGAGGGGGGCACAGACCACGGACCGCTCAAAACGTCTCGATCGAACACGCCGCCTCGTCGTGGACTGGTGCACGGATCACTCCGGGTCGAGTCTGGCCATGGCGGGTGTTGCCTAACCCAACCACACTGCCCGTAGCCAAGCTGTGGCTGGATCTCAGACCTCATTGCCAGGGGTACTCGTCTTTTGCTCACAGCTCGCCGATGTTGACCTACACCCTGCTGGAAACGGGCTCATAAGAGTGAGGTCGGACATGTTGTGCCACTAGATCCCTCATCACTGCGTCTCCCACCATGTCTGCCGATATCCCCATCTTTTGGGTACAGCCCCCTACTCCCCTCTCCGCAACGGGAGGGTTCCGTCACTTCATGCCTCTTACCCCGCCCGCGTCGCCGCCACTTCATTGCCCCCCTCCTCCCTGCATTGAGCCAGATGGTGGGTTAGGTCCGGGCATTCACCCACTAATCTCCAGTCCCCAGAGATGTCTTGGAGAATTCCGAGTGTCCGAATCACCAGACACCATCAGAGTCCTCCCCTTCCACCATCTCCTCACGTCGTCACGTACTCGCAAGCGGCTCTGCTTCCGTGCGCCGAACTGATATCACCGACCTCAAGATTCAATCTCTACCTCACAACCAATCGGCGTCCCCGCCGGCCACATCTGATTCCTTCTCCTCCACATCGCTGCCTCCAACCCTGAAGGCCGCACGAGACAATTGGATCGAAACTCAGAACCGCCGTGCCACCGGCTCCGCCCGAGGGGAGTTCAAAATCCCAAAGCACGAGCAAGACATGAGTGTGGCCGAGACGTACATCCAGAGTCTCGAGGACCGTCTCAGGACACTGTCTCAGCGTCTTCAAGACTTGGAGCTTCGACAGGGACCAGTACATGGACAGGAGGGTGTGGCCGTGACGTAGTAAGGCATCGGAGTTGCTGTAAATGTGCGTGGTTGGACATTGAGTTGCTGGTTGTCTCGGCTCATGTACCACTAGGAATGAGGGTTAATGGTTTAGTTGTAGGCAGCGCGGCGGATAATGTTTAAGGATAATCGACGATGTATTGACCTTGGAGGTTTATTAGCATAGACACTAAAAGCAATAGGGAAGATCTTCTGACGTCGAGCCTCCTACGCTGCGACCCTTTGACGTAACCGTACGTGCTCTTCCAGGCAATCCGGCGGCCTGGACGGAGATTGTTGCTCGGTGCGAATGGTGCGACTGACCGTCGATTGGTCAGCCAGGTGGAAATTTATCTCCTCCCTTTCCGCTTCGTCTACATTTGAAGAGTCCCAAAGAAAGGCCAGTCATCGGGCTGACATTGACCCTCCACTTTAGGCGATGGAAACGGGCTGATCGCGTGGACGACTTTCTACTATGGCCAGTTCCAACCTCTGGCAGACATCGTCTCACTCTCGAGGTCGCTCTGCCCGTACCTAGGGGTTCGTGTTGGAACTGAAGGAGACTGCATGGCTGAGCGTTCTCAGGTTAGCTTGTCCCCACTGTCCCAACTCATGAAGTCATAGCTGCTGTTGCCTCGATATCCCTGTTCGTCTATTGCTCCTCAAACAGGCCGATATGGTGATCAAGGTACTGAACCACCGCCCGGCGGGCTGCAGTGGAAAGGGCTCGGGTTTATCATGTTCGACGGGTTGTCGAACCACTGGGCACTGATGAACCATTGTCAGAAGGCTGTTTGAGAGGTCGGGCGTCGTGGAGGAGCGCGACCGGGGGTCCCAATTTGCCCCATGCCCCAAACAACAGAACAGTAGGCATTTCACTGGATGCAATGGTCAGCAAGAGTAATCGAAACGAGATGCTGCCGTAGAGTATGGCGCCGAAAGAGGACTCTGAACCGACGAGGTCAACATAGAATACTATATGGTCGCTCCCAACCGTACCTGCCGTGTAGAGGGAGGGAGGGCTATGTCTGTCCCAAGCCGCCAGGAGCGCCCTTCCCGCATCCGTCCGTCTCTTCTGTGTGCGAGCCATGGGATCACCAGCTTAGATCTCGAGCCAACGCTCACACAAGGAAGGGCTTGCCAAATGAGAGCTGACGTGTATCCGCGCGCCTCTGCAAAGCTCGCTCTCAGCTCCCCAAGGGCTGTGCTCCCCGTGGTGGTGACTACACCAACTCGAAAGACCCGGGACGGGATCGAATGGACGGCCAGTAAGAGACGTCAGAATCCATGCCGCCGGTAAGGACATGAGGACAGCTGGGTCCAACGAATGCCAGTTGGTCGGAACTACGTCCATTGAATATTTGCTTTGGGGCACTAGGCCGGGGCTTGCCGGTGAGAGGTTCTGGTGACCAAAGCGCCACAGCATTGCTCCGCTCCTTGCAGTGAACATCGGCCCAACTGCACCACCACCTGGCTTATCCCTGTCAGCAGCCGGAATCTCCGCACCAGTCTGGAAACTGTCCAACCCTCAATAACCTAGCGATTTACCGCCGAGACGGAGGGCGATTTACTTAACCGCTTCTTACCGAGTCTGGCGAAGTCGTGTGACATGTGGGTGGTGGGGGACGTCAGGTCATCATCGCGTAAACCATCGCGTAAATCATGTCGCGTAACCTAGTTATGTGTCCTGAATCCCGTGAGTTAAGACTTGGCGGCGGCTTGAAATAGAAGTATTTTTCAACAGAGCCCTGCGGGATGCTTCAAGATGCCGCATGGGATCCGAACACATGTGCATGCTCCGGCCGTGTGGTGCACAGGGTTCAACAATCTGCATTGTGGAACTTGTGCAGCATGCAGCGCACCCATCGGCGTCTGCATGAGGACTGAAGGCTTTGCTTGTCTGTACGCAGGCATGCATACGTTGCCTCGGGCTCGGAGGCAAAGGGGGATGAATAACTGGGCCGAGTCATGAGAGTGGCGCCCGGCGAGGTGGCACGTGGCAGTCCATGTGATTGCCGAAGCCACAGTCTAACCGCCGGAGATAAAAAATTCGTCGTTTATCGCATCTGGTGGCTTGCAGCCTCACAGGCATGACCACCATGCGACAACTGGATTCCTTCGGCCAGTCTGGCGCCCGTTTTCAGCCTAGGGTTCGTTGGTTGCTATTGATTGATTCTTATCCCGCGGCCGGGCCCGCGGCCTTGCTGGGCATACTCATCTTTTCGGCCCCCGCATTCACAGCAGACGACAGGCGAAACTAAAGGTCCGCAAGCCGTGTGGGGCCAATTGTGCCAATCGTCGTCCTCTGGATCTGCAAGCTTGCTGCAAACCCTGTCCTCGCACCCGACTTTAGCCGGAAATCTTTGAGCGCCGCGGGCACCCTGTGGGGCAGCTGAGTGCAGCGTCTCAGTATTTTTATAGAGTGCGGAATGATTTTCTCTCCCTCTCGGTTTCCCCATAGCACTCACTCTCTCACCACTTGCTCAACCACACGCATGTTCCGCCCTTCAACCACCGAGACGAGCGAGAAGGACGTCGCCACCGCCTATGTGGCTGGCACGACCGCAGACTCGGAGACGGGTTCCATGAGCTCGTACTCGACCGGCGTCAAGGCCAAGGACCCCGAGGCCGCTTTTGTGCCCATGACGACCGTTACGGAGGAGACCTTCGAGCACGACGCCTTCACCGCCGCTCGTGATGAGGAGGACTATGTCGACTTCCGTTCCATGGGCTGGCTCAAGGCTGGTCTCATTGCGACTGCCGAGGTGGGTCTCGCCTTGTCGCCCAACCAGGGACTCATGCTGATCCTCTTCAGAACATTGCACTCGGTCTCCTCTCGTTCCCCTCCATCTTCCTCCGCATGGGCCTCGTTGGCGGTATCATTACCACGGTCGGTCTCGGTAGCCTCGCGTACGTGACAGCCTGGATCATGATCGACTTCAAGTGCCGCCACATGGGTGTTATGCACTTTGGCGACGCCGGTGGTGTTATGTTCGGCAAGTGGGGCTCGCGCATCTTTGGTTGGGGCATGATCCTCAAGGTGGGCATTAGAAATGAAGCGCATACACTGACTCCAGGCCATGGGTCTTGCTGGTTCTCATGTCCTTGTTGGCCAGACGGCTCTCAACAATATTTCAGAGCACGCAATCTGCAACGTCTGGTATGGTTTCATTATCATGATCGCCTCTATTCTCATGTCGTACCAACGCGAGTGGCACAAGCTCTGGTGGATGTCGTTCTTCTCCATTGGCGCCATCTTTGTCGCTACGATGATCACCATTGTCGCTACCGGCGTCCAGTCGCCCTCAGTCCTCGAGACTCCTGCCAAGGGACCTATTACCTGGCACGCCATCCCTACCGACGCGTCCCTTATGTCTATCCTGGGCGGATTTACCAACATTCTCTTTGCGTACGGCGGTAACATGGCCGTATTCTCATTCTGCTCCGAAATGAAGAATCCCAACGACTTTAAGAAGTCGTTTGGCCTCTCGCAGCTTGTGGCCACCACTGCGTACATTATTGCCGGCACCACCATTTACATTTTTGGCGGCCAGTACACCACGTCGCCCGCTCTCACCATGACCTCTACTCCAGTTCGCATCACCGCGTACTCGATAGCTCTCGTGACTATCATGGTCTCCGGAATCCTCGGTGCCAGTAAGTTCTGAACCTGGGGGAGCGACGATGACTTTGAATCGGGGCGCAATTCTGACAATCCACAGACGTTGGAGCCAAGTTCCTCTACGTCAACACTCTTCGCGGATCGCCTCTTCTCACTTCTACGTCCTGGAGGGCTCAAGGCATCTGGATTGCCATGGTCTCCGTCGTCTGGGTCGTAGGATTTATTTTCAGTGAACTTGTCCCGTTCTTTAAGTGAGTAGAGCTTTGCGCCAGTCGCAGTGCAATATCCGCTAACCCGCAGCCCCATCCTCACCATTATCTCCTCCTTGTTCTCGGTCTGGTTCATTTGCGGTGGTGCGGCGATGCTCTGGTTCTACGATTGCCACCCTTGGTTTGCCAAGCCCGGAGAGGACTACGAGCGCACCCTCAAGCCCCTCAAGCAAAAGTTCTTCTTCTTCTGCTCGGTGCTCGCCCTCCTTGTCTCGGTCGCTATTACCCCTCTCGGTCTCTACTCAGCCATCCAGTCCATCATCGACGGCTACCGCCAGGGCACATTCTCCCACCCCTTCGCCTGCTAAACGCTTAAGACCTGAATTGACCTAAGTTGGGTCTTTCATTCTCCACACTACCGAACGATGCCGAACGCAGATTACACCTTTGTAACTGTATCACCACCATTATCAACACTAGACTTCCTAGATCCATATCGCAAACGAACTGTTTGGCATCCGTGTTCGGCGTTCGTTCAACTTCTCTCGGGCTTAGCAATTTAGTATCATGCATTTGTCGCATTGAAAGACCGTACATTGTTCACATGTTCACTGGCATGAGTAGCTTGTCTCATGCAAAGTCGCGCCAAGTGGTGAAATTGGTTGACTGAGATGCCACATGCAGCATCCTTGTGCCACTCCGTGCTATAGGATGAGAATGAGTGGTAGCGTTATCAACGACTAGGGGTGGGGTATAGACGTTGTTGAGGCTCTATCCAGTCCATTGCTATCAGTGTGGGTATCAGCCCGCATGTTGACCTCGTCTCCAGCTGATGGTTCGACTCTTTCGACCTGGCTGCTACCTTTCAGAGAGATATTTGTATAGAAGGCTGCGCTCTAAGAAGCTGCGCCGCGTCTACACGTTTCCAAATTCTCAACACAGATGAAAAGGAAGTTCGAGGGCCTTAGCGTTCGTCGCCCATAGTCAAGACCCTTGATGCGCCCAGGGTTGCCTGGTTCTCGAGACACAGCTTGGGCTATGTCCTCGACTTTGGCCGCTTTGTTATGGTGGTGCGAGATCCATCGCATCCCTTTAATGTTGGCCTCGGCGTCCACATATATTCTGCATCTCTCTTGACTGTAGCACTCACTCACTCTGCGTTTCACCTTCTTGGGTTCCGCTATGTCGTCGTACCCACCGAGCCCGGTGCCAACACGGACCAGTACCAGTCCGCTCACGCTCCCCTTCCGGCAGGCATGGATGCGAGTTGAAGCAGCATTTCGGCGACCAAAGAAATGTAAGTCCCCAGCTGACAGGTGTGACCCCATACTCCCAACACTTCATTCCAGCAGTCAAGCCGAAATCGAAATCGCCTGCGTCCGTAGCAAGCAGCCTAATGGCTGAGGGCTCACCTTTACCCCTTTCAATGCCTGTCGCGCCGTGTGAGGCTCAGGATCCATTTGGTCCACTCAAGACCACTGCCACGGAGCACAGACGTAGGCAAGTCTGATTCAGGGTGTGACTGACGTACGGTAATGCCCGTGGACACGAACGAGTCGCGCAGTGTCGGTAAGCACCGCCGATGTCAATATCAGGCCCGTATCATCTAACAGTACCTTAGCTACGCAGTCCTCCAAACCCGGCATTGAGAAGGACTTCGCCCCGTTGCCAACAAATCGCGACGTGAGACGTATTGGACACGATCCACCTCGTCTCACGCTTGAGCCAATGCTGGACCTCCGGCCACTGATTGAGGAGGTGCTTCACTTGTCGTTTGCGACCGAAGACGAAATTCCCAGTCAGTCAGAGAACATGTCTCTGAACCTCGCATCGGGACCGACCACGCCGCAGTCGACGTTCGTTCCCATGACTCCTCCCACACCCAGGTCATCGTTGCTTTCCGCACCAATACTCTCGCCCTCACCGCCCTCTGAGAGGTCAAAGCGTCCTATCCGTTATCGTCGTTCCGGGTTCTTCGGTAGTCCAAAGGAGGTTCTTCCCAGTATCAGGTCTTTCCGCAGCCTGCACAGGTGCGACATGGCTGCAAGTGACGTGCTGACCTCGCTGCGACTCACGGTCCCTTTTACGCCCTAGAACCAACTCCAGAGCAACAGTTGATTCCGCTCGTTACTTGCCATGAGGCCTGAACATGGGGATAGTAAATGCCTTGGAACAACCACCCACTTGTACATGTCGGCAACTAAATGAGATGCACATTGTTAACACACACATCTGCAGTCCATTGGGTGGTCCGGTTTGACAAGTCTGGCGTTATCTATAATCTCCAAGGCCAGTCTTTGAACTCTTTACCTCAATCTGCCCTTGAAGCGTCACAGTAACGACAGGGGTTGGCACCGCAGGAATTAGCGTCCGCGATGGGGTCGCAAGAGCACTATGAAGCGTCCAACGACTAGCGTCAAGTTCCTATCAACCATTAGAGAAATAGTCATACGGCTGACAGGTGGGCATTCAATGCCAACCTCTGTAGTTCGGCAAGAGTCTAGCATGGAACCCAATCGAGCAGTCGGTTCCAGCTCATCCTGAAATGCTTCTGTAATTCTCCCAACCGTCGGCCGGACGCCACCAAGTGTTTGAATATGTCATGTTGCAGCGCCTGGAACGAGAAGGATCTACGCACGGGCCAGCATCAGCTGGCCGCCAAAGCGGCGTGTTCCAGCCATCCGTCGCCAAGTGGCACTGAGTCGGCGGCCGCTTTTCCTGCCAGCCATGGCGCTTGTCGCAGCGAATGAGGCGCTGATGTTCACCTTCCTTCCAGTCGTTGAACAAATAAATCAGTCTCGTACATAGCACGTTTGTCGCAGTGAACCTTACAACCCGTGACAGCTGACTTACAGGAGTGCGTCAACTGAAGACCAGTGTCCACGTTATAGGACTCCCGGTATCACCAGAGCCTGGGCCAGAACCTTTCCAGGGAGGTGGGCATCATGAGATGTTGGCGTCACGATAACCACCTCCTCAACGCGTTCGCGCGCTCAACCGTGTTATGTGGCTTGCAGCTTTAGGCTCACTAAACATTATCCGAGAGCAGTCTAAAGACGGGCCGAGCGGGAATGGCACCAAAGTCGGAATGTGCGCCATGATGAACAGCAGAACAAGTTCCAGAGTCCCATATGTTCACGGCCAGCCAGCGAGATATGGTTAATACGAGACACTGATCTGAAACTGGCTCGATGGGAGGGGGTAACCCCGCCCCCACATACCTATGGACCATTGTCTTTACGCCAGCCACCCAGTGTTCGGCAGTTCGGAATGGAACCAGGTTAGTGTCAGACACATATGAACATGGGACACCTATCCAAGCCACTTGCTACCTGATTCGAGGCTCTCTGTTGGGTTGGTGGCGCCGACATCGAGGGTCTTGGGACCCTGCGTCAAGACTGGAGCATTGTTGTTTTCAAAGCTTCCTCTCTTTTGTTTCTCAACTGGTTTCAGTTGGAAGGCGGCTGATTTCTTTCGCGTCTTGGATGAGCGGCCTAATCGCCCTTCGGGAAACGGTGTCGGCCACCTGCATCGGCCGTGGGCAGCGTGCAATCCGCAACGGCTACCGCGGCGATTGCAACCGTCCAAGCGGTCTGTGCAGACAACGCCGCACGCGGCTTTACCGCTCGTGACGCCACGTCGAGAATGTTGAGAGCTTGTACGGATTGCCCACGCGTCCTCTATCCTTGCCGCCCTGGGTTCCGAGTATGCTAGTCGTCACTGGCCGTTTCACCATTGCATCCCAAATGACACTGCATGTTTGGTGCGGTCCGTGAAATCAATAGACGAATTCGCTATGCACATTCTGCACATTCCAAGTTTGCTACAATTGGTGAGAGCTGCTAGTGTCAACACAGTTTGGGGACCCTGTGGTCCACCCAAGATATTGCTGCGAGTACCTGGTGACATTGTCGTGCCTCCCCACTCTCAAGTCAGTACACGCGGAGACATAGTCAGACATTGGCGCCCAGCCTCCTGGCAAGGTGGAACGCCCTTCCTCTCGGCCAATTCGAGGGTCTGCCGCAGCGCCCCAGCACGGCCGCCTCGGGCGAACGGCGAGAACAGCTGTCACAGGCGCACAGCACAGACCGCGTTCAATTCTGCGTGCGTCGATAAATCGGACATGAATCAAATCTAGGTGCACGGATCGCCCTGCCAGCTCGGCGTGATTTCCGTAAACAAAAGACCCGACAACGCGACTGATTTCGCAATGTGCGTCGCCCGTCAGCTCCTGGGCTGAGGCTCCAGGACTGGGCGGGTAAGATCTGAAAAAAAAAAAAAAAAAAAAATCCTGACAATGCCTGACCCGGCCAGTGGCGCAGGCACACCCCGTCCTGAACCAGGGTGCATAGACCTCACCGGTTGAGACACGACGTGTTCCGCCGGACAGCACCGAGGTAAAGTGCACGCCATTCCGAGATGCGGAGTTGCAGCTAAGAGGCCACGCAAGTCTGGAAACAGCCGGCGTAGCCACAGACCCAGAGTTTCCGCACCACCAATCATCGTGACTCCTCACGTCGACCGCACGGTGGTGGCTGGGATGAGCTGCAACCAGGGCTTGTGATGGAGAACAACAAGAAACAGGCTGGCCAGGAACAGCCAGTCGGAACGGCAGAGCCGACATTACTCTTGCTCGCCCGTCAAGGGGCTGAGCCTGGCCAGTCGGTTTCGTATACAAGTGCAGGCTGTTCAAGATCAAAGTCCCCGCACTTCACTTGTTCTCCGCATTCCACAGTCTCTCGTTCGACCTCGTTCAGCACAAGATTTCCAGCCTCTGTTCCCAACTCGCACCTCCGTTGTTGGCAACTGTCCCTCACATCCCCCCCCCGGGCAAGCACTGCCTCCTCTCCACTAGCGTAAGTGTTAGGCCTCCTCTTTCGCTCCCACGTTACTATTCCCTTCCGTGACCATTGCGATCATGTCAACCTCCTGTCCTTCAATCAGATTCCGAGCTGCACCCCGCACCGGCTTGAACCCTCAGCTCGGGACAATCACATAGCTCCATGTGGCTTAGATGGTCCATGCTCCCCCACTTTCTCCCACTGTGTGGCGGATTCCTAGTGTCACTCGGTGCCCACATTCTCCCTTTGCGCGTGGGTCTCCAGTCCTATCGTGGATTCGAGAGCAAACATGACGGGTGGGTGCTAATGGTTCAGAAGCCACCAGACGATCCTTCGCCGCGAAGCTCCTTCGCCCGCAAGACCTCGACGAGTAACCGTTCACACATCGCCTTCGTCCTCGCTTTTGCCCCCCACATCTTTGCCGTTCTTCACACCACCCGTACCCACTCAATAAAAAGCGCCTCTGCGCCGCTCCGTCGGTCAACTCTCAACGCCTCCCTTATTTCCCTTCTGTATATCTACCATCATGGCGCCCAACCGCACTCCCCACACCCAGGTCCCCGCCACACCATACAGCCGTCCCAGGAAGTTTGATACTGCCCGGGTCCTCTTCCAGCGCAGTACGTACTCACCGTTCAATCGCGTATTATCCGAATCATCTTTCTCTAACAGCGTAGTGCTCCAGGAAGAGACTCCAATGCCAACTAAAAAACTCTTCGCCGCTACTCTCACCGTCCCGGCCGGTATGCCCAACTCGCCTCCTCTCACTCCAGAGGACGAGGAGACTTCCACACACCAGTCGGCCCCGACCCCAGCTCCGATTAGGCCTTCCACTCCGCCCCCAACTCTTCCTCGTGCGCCGACAACCGCCTGTCCAAAGCTCGCTCGTGCGAAGAAGAGCGTTGTATACCTTATTCCTCCTGCACTCGTGCCTCCTGCACCTCGTGCCCTCTCGGACGCCGATGGCGAGTTGTGTCTTGGATCACCGCTTCAGCTCGCTGCGGTTCCGTTCAATGGCGACCTCGTGACACCACGCAAGTCCACCCCCGATGTGATGGTCGCTCCGTGGGCTCCCCTGCGACCCTCCTTTAGGCCGTCGTCTGCCTATGGACCGCGAGTGGCCCTCCGCCAGCCTTGCTTCCAGCAGGTGTCCCTCTGCTCCTCTCCGTCCTCGAACTGCTCCACCCCGACAAAGTACATGGACCGCCAGACTCTGGTGGGGCGCATCAACAAGCTCGAAAGTGTGGTACGCAACCTCCAGCGTGAACTGGCTGCCCACAAGGCCCGCCGTGCTTCGTCAACACCTACGAAGGCGTCTGCCATCAACCGCCGGACGGTCAAGTCTTCGCCCAAGTCGTTCAAGAAGCAGCGTCCCATCCAGGCCGACGCTGTTTTCCTGTAATCATCCGTCCGCCAGCATTGCATCGTGGAACTCTGGTCTCGCTGGTTTCGAGCTGGGTGTTTTTGTCTTTTGGTTCTCTCTCTTGATTCCGTGCTACACATAGCTATTTGTCCTGTACCTCTAGCTTCCGTCTCCGCTTGAATGTAACATATCTTTCATATCGCAGCATGGATGCCGTCTTCACAGTGAAACCGCCCTGTGCTGCTTCTAAGAACCAAGGATATCGCGCTCGCACCCCCCTATCCTGAGCCACGCTGACGTGGCGGCTCCTGCTCACTCGGGCCGTGTGGTATGAGTGCTGGCCACCCATGGGCGGCACATGTCTTGGGTTAGGAGGTTCACGGACGCTCACCGTCCGCTTGGACGCCGAACCACTATGATTTTCCTCACGGGTCGTCCCTGGCTGCTGAGCAAGATGCGTTCCGTCTAAGAGTCACGCGCCTCAAGAATGTATCGCCTTGAAAAGACACATCGCTTCGTCTTCTTGGACCGTTTGCGGAGGAGCCGACTTGCCTCACAAGGCCAAGTTCCCGAGGGCGCCGCACCGTCGGCCCGCGCTTGGGGCTGCAGCTCCGACACGGTATCGCTCAAGCCACCGAGACCATTCTCACGCGTCCTGCGGACACTCCAGTGAACGCCCACTGCCCTGCCTATTGAGTCAGGATCCCAGGTCTTCGTAGCGAACCTATGAGCCCTTGTTTGTCGTCTCTTCACGTGACGCTAAGCGAGCAACTATTTGAGATACCGCAATAGCACCTCAAAGCATGTGGACCACCCCTGCACCGGCCGCCATGGATTCGATTGGGGAAGCCGACTGCCGCTGCAGAGATAATGCTGGGTAGTCACCAGTCTACCAGCCGCTCCGGCAAGTGTCGCTTCAATGCGGTGGTGAGATTCCTCAACAGCCCATCCGGCGATTCCGCCGCCAGCGATAAACTGACTAGGCTGATTAGCGACCCCTTGTCTTAAGGTAAGACATGCGACATGCATGCTGGTTCTCCCACGGACGATAGCGTCACAGATGGGGGCGTTCGATAGTGCGCGATAGTGGACACGCTAGCTGATCGTGGAATTCAATCGCTGTGCAGTTCCCAGGCCGCATTTCTTGGATCTTGGCATTCGGCGGTAGATTGATAATCTGAACCTTACTTGTGAGATATGCATAGGCGGAACGCAGGCATGGGAACGAAGCCCGGTCAACGGGAGAATAACGAAACAATGCCACTAGGCAGGTACAGACGAACATCATCCGGATACAGATATGGACATGGAAGGCGTAATTGACGTTACTTGCAGGGTTGCTATGCGGAAAGCTGGATCACAAACGGGCGAGACAAGATGCAACGGAATTGAACCACCGGGGTTATTGGCAAGAAGAGACGAAATCGGGGTTGAGAGAAGACGTGCTATCACAGAGCTGCTTGTCTGTTTCCATGTCCGGCGTCATCGGAGGTGAAGGAAGCGTTGAGCGGAGGTCGAGGGGGGAGCCGAGTTGACAAACTTGGGGTTGGCACATGAAACGCCGCCCATCAAGGGAGGCAGGCACACTCAAGCCCATCTCGACATCCCGAGTACTGGAGCAAGCAGTGACGCCATTGTCCTCCGACACATGGGAGATGCCAGCTGACTGAGATGAGAAGGTTTTAATCTGCAGTGCGGCGCCCAACGTGGCGGTCTTGTCGCGGGGGGAAGAAGGGGAAGAGGGTGGTGTCAGAAGAGACAATGGAAGTCCAAGGGCGGACCCCGTGCTGGGGACTGGTGTTGGCGGCCGCGCAATCTCCTGGGAGCCTTGGGACATGAGTGACATGCATATAGGAGAGTTTGTGCTTACAACGAAGAAACGACGCCTGTATCCTCGTCAAGTTGATTGCAGTGGGATGCGTCCAGGCTGTTGGAGACGTGGGGGTAGAGAGCATGGTCTAAATGGTGAATATAGGGAATGAACAGGGAGATGGTGGGCCGCCGACCAGTCGCACGTCCAAAAGGTAGAAATTGGATTCGTTCCTGCCTCGAGAGGCTTTTGTCGAAAGAATGCAACAATATGGTCTCCAAAACTGAGATTGAGAAGGACGCAGTGAAGCCTGGTCAAGGAAGAAGGAATATGTTCGAGATGTAATGGGGCTGGTATCACAAGTTGTTATATGGTTCGCGCAACAGCAGGTCCCGCTCCGTGTTGTCGTTTGTCAGCGTATTTGCGTTCGAGAGATGCCAAAAGGGTGACTTGTTGTCGTCCCGTCTGGCACTCCGATTCCTGGTTGGTTTACACGGGGGACCGACGCAACAGCCGTGCCGTGACGGCGCCGCCACCGGGCCACCTCGCTTCCCTGACAGAGCGGCTCACGGTCCGTCTTGCTGGTGTATTGCTCAAAGACGGGTCGGAATCCCAACTCGGCTAGCACGGTGCTGTGCCTGGCTATGGCGGGAGCAGGCACCGTTCCAGATGACTCACACACTCGTTGCTCTTCGATGCACGGAACATGCTAGGTGGACTGTTGAGCATCGCGTCGCGCGCGCCGCATGGCTCGTCGCCCATGCACTCGCAAGAGCGCGATGCGCGAGGTCACAGAGGGCAAGTCCCTTAAACCATCGCTGTTCAAGGCTGCGTCATGGAACAATTCTCGCGTATTCCCGTACGGTATTGCCTCGTTGGGTTGAATTGACGTCCGAAACGAGGCCTAGTAGGGTGTCGCCAGATCGTCCCCCCGGTGACGCGTTGGGGAGCTGAGCAACGCCACACAAACGGACTGTTCTGGAAGAGCATGTCGCAGATCGCCCGAGTCGCGGGCGGAATATCAACCGCGCAAAACTTCAAATCGTCAGCGATATCCTAAAATGTTTGCCTAGCGTAGGCACCATGCCCTAGTTCTTGGGGTGCGTTTCGGCAGCAGCCTCTGATTCAGGACGGGCCGCTCATGCCGTGCCAAGTTGCGAGAAGGGTCCGATAACTGCACATACGTAAACAGCGGTCAGTGCCCTGTTTTGAACGCGGGCACCTTTCTATAACCACGAAGCCTTATTGGGCGGAGACGGAACGGCCGTGACGCGACCGAGACGCGAGGCGATCGTAGGGTATCGGCTGATTGTTTGTCTTGTCCAGCTCACGCACGATCTTTGGTTTGACGAGTTTACGTGCACCCCCACTCACACTTTCGTCATCTACGTCATGCCATAGCGCTACTGATAGATTGTGACAGATTGTGATAGATCTGATCCGACTATTGACCGGAGGCACCGACGATTGTGGCGGATAGTGTGTGCAGTACAGCCAGCGGTTTCGCTGTTCGATGGACAATGGGACTCGCAGCTGTGCGTCCGATGCGGGGTTCGGAAATCGATCACACGACCGTGAACTCACGTTGCAGAGCTGTCCATCTCCCACATGGATTACGCAAAGGTGCCCCAGGCGCCTCTGTCTCGTTGCATATCAGAACCGTCCTCGGAGAGAGCACCGGCACTCCTGGGAGCCGTCACAACCGTTTCCATCTCCAGGTCGGTGATGTGACCTTGCCCCGAGAGGATATAGCGTGCGAATCGGAGAGCGGCTGCCCGTTTCCGCCCAGAGCTTGTTCATTTGGCGTAGTTGCAGCTTACATGGTTAACTGGGCACTTGAGGGAAGGCAGGTTCTGGTGCAGCTCATCGTCGATTTCCATTTGCAGGCGTTCCCGAATGAGCGCAGCCGTCTTGGTCTCAACTGAGTTTACGGCGAGGAGAAGCGAGTCATGGGGGTGAGTGGGTGCATAGTCTGCGTCAGCACCGATCAGGGGTGTCGAAGACCGGATTCCTCTTACCCGTCATGCAGGAGTTGGGCTCCAAATCGGCCAGACCGTGAGATACTTCTGTTTCGTCATCGCAGTCTCGCGCGCTGATGCCCGTGATCTGATGGTTTCCACTTCTGGGCTGGCTATGGTTTTGCTCAACTGCGAAGATTAAGCCGTAACGGCGGCGCCGAGTCGTCACCTGACGGGGTGTCGACAATTCGTGCGGGACGATTAAGCTCTGCTTTCGAAGGCGTGCCGCCATGACCGACATCGACACTGTCGGAGGTGTTTCGGCGGTTGTGCTGCATATTACCACTGGGACCTGCATTGTGGATGTGTTTTGGATGACACGGCCCAAAGATCGTGAGTGGATGTCCTTTAATGTGCTAGTCGATCGGAACACCTCCAGGGTGCAAGCGGAGGGAGGACTAGGTTGCTGTTCTCCCCGAAGCTCTCCGAGCACACAACTCGTCGACTCCTCATATTTTCCGTCTTCTGTATTCGTTGCCGACTCAGACCAACGCGAAACCTCACGCTGGACAATCTGTGACGACGGTCTGCTGAATAGCTCCTTTGCGTAAGTGAGGTCGGTCCATCCCTTATCGCCCCGGTTATAGCTGTCTACGGCTGCGCCAGTGATGACTTGAACAAGCGGGCCACTCTCAGTGAAGGCGCTCCAACCGTAGTGCCCCTTTCCAGTGGACCCAATGGAAGTGTCGGCGTAGCCATCGTGGCACTCGAGGGTGTGAGGCCGACAGTCTGCAGATTGGTGTGCAGATGACTGGATATGCAAGTGGTCGCCTGTGAAGTGACGGACGGTTAGGAGGGCAGGAAGAGAGCAGGAGTGTCGGGCTATCCGTTCCGCCATTGTGGTTGACTGTTGCTGCTGCGTCGGCTCCACATGGGCGACCTTGAAATAGCAGAGAAGCTCGGCGTGGCTGTCCAACGGCTTGGAAGCGTTTGCACATAGCTGCGACATCGTGTGAACCATAGCTTGAGTGCGGGCCCATGCTTTTTCTGAACCTTCTGGTTGCGAGCTCTCTAATGACGCCAGGGACGGTGATGACAAGACCGGTGTCTCTGAAGAGATGGTAGCTGTGAAAGCCTCCACTGCCTCGCAGGAACTTGTGAGGTGCCTATATTGTACAATCGTCTCCGTTAGGTCTTGAGCCTTAGGTGACTGAAATGTCGAAGCCTGTGTCACCAGAATAGAAGATGGGCAGTCTGGGAAGGTTAGCGGTCTGTAGGATAGCTGATCTCCACAGGCACTCACTACGGATGCCTGCGGGGCACTCGAGGCCATTAGGATTCTCAAACCTGTAGCGTGTTGTACCAATCAAGGGTTGGTGGCGTACCTCGAGAGTGACAGGCTCAAAGAGATTGCTCCGCGTAAGGCTCTCCAGCCACTGATCATATGTATGGGAACAAGGATGAGTAAGGTGCTCAAATGGCCTTGCGCCAAGTCCAGTCGATTGACCTTTGGAGTGGGGCTCCTCAAAGGTGTGTGGTTGGTCAAAGGACGGGAGTTGTTGCACCGGAGACTGAGGTGGGAACAGGCTGCTAGTGATGGCAACCTTCGTCCGTAGAATGGAGAGGCGATTCGCAGGATTGATCGCGTTGTTACGCGAAGCGCTTATGATGCGGTTAAGCGAGCGCGGGCGTGAAGTGGCGTTATACGTCGAGCGCTGTCGCGAAGGGAGGCGCTGATCCTTGGGCATGTCCTCGGAGACAGCTTGGGCCACGGACAAGGCGGGCAGGGTGGAGGAGTGCAAATAGCAGGTGGCAGCCGTGGGGTGGAGGGATGCATGGTCGACCTCGCTGGCGGAAACCTCATTCTCGAGATGCTGAGAGGACCCTCCGGGCCGCAAATAGGGGATGTACGACTCGGGGCGGCTCACGAACCTCTCCAAGGAATCATTGTAGGAGGTGTCGAGGTCGTTGGTGGACGGCCTGTGGGTGAACTGAGGGGCATATTGTTCCAGCATTGCCTCATCCACAAGGCTAAGTGCAGAGAGTTTCTGGGTTGTCAGGCACTGGCGTTGCTCCTTCTTGCGGCCAGTCTCGAGCCGCCGCTCCCAGTGGAAAGCGAAGGCCATTGGGACGGTGCCAAGTCGTGAGGTGTGTCAAGGGATTGGAAAGTGTGTCAAGGGCAGAATGGTAGGAGCAGATATGAACTATGGAGGATGACCCCAAGACGAAGGTGATGAATCCCGGCCGGGCAGTTGTTGGTCGTGCACTACAGTCAACAACGCACACTGACATGTTGTGAGTCCCAACATATTAGGAGGCGAGCGGGATAGCAACGAATAAAGGCCAACAAACACCAACTGTCCCTCGCCCGCAGGATATAAACATCCATCTAAGGTCAGTGGGATGCATTTGTGGCGCCACGGTCTGGGCGCAAGCGCGACGAGGATGGGCGAAAGTGTTAGGTGGTTTTTCGTACAGTATCTCCCCGACTTGGCCCCAAGATTTAGTTCCAGATGGGTGTCAGTAACCACCGCACCTAGGATGCATTGATTCTGCTGATATAGAAAGCACTGACCTTCACGTTCTGATCCGACGCTGCTACTCATAGGCCTCACTGTGCCTTTGTGTGTGTGTGTGTGTGTGTTTTTTTTTTTTTTTTTTTTTTTTTTTTTTTTTTTTTTTTTTTCTATCCCAGTATTGCTCATTCTCACTTGATACCCTCCCCCAATCCTGATGTCCTCCCCTAAACTCTTCCGTCTTCCTCTCTCTTTTCCTCGTTGCACCCACCACCACAGACATCTGCTGTCCTTGATGGAGTTCTTTCTGTATCCCCGGCTCCACTCCTTACAGTGACTTCGTGATCGTGCTGTCGTTGTGGGGAATAGGAACGTTCCTGTCATGTCTAACACGCAGCATCACGTGACCGGCGAGATGGCCGAGCGGTCTAAGGCGCTGTGTTAAGGTGTTGTTACCTCCCGCAGTCTTCGGACGTGGGTTCGAATCCCACTCTCGTCAACAGGAGGATTCAATTCCTTCCACCGAAACTTTTGCTTCGGTGGAGCACTATACCAGCGAAGTCGACAGCTCACGCAGCTCGATAGCTCGGTCTCTCGAGAGCGAGCGCGAGAGCACGTACGACGTACTGCCGACCGAGAAATCGCGATAGCGAGATCGTGTGGCAGACAGCGGGACGGGACGTGGTAAGCATGGTCCTCATGGTTCTCGTGGTGGGAACACGCTTAACTCTGGGGGCGGAATTGAGCTACTAAGCGACCGCGGGAAGACTGCCTTGGTGTTAACCAGCCGTCGACGTACGCAACTGCTTGTAACCCCTTCGGCTGCTAATTAACACCTTTAATAACATGTGATTCTGAATGCGGCTTGAATGATGGGCACACGTACCCTTCACAGACACACACTACACGCAACGCTGGTCAGTCGTACACTGAACGATGCTGTAAGCCCGTCCCCGCCTCGTCGCTCCCCGCCTTGTCGCTTCCTCTTCTCGGTCCCTGCGCTACACACAAGTCCCACCCGGTATCACGCGCTGGCAGCCACCTCAGCCATTATAGCTCCTCGTCCTCACCCTCACCCGCCTGGGCACTCACCAAAGCGGCAGTCTCGTCTACCGAAGTCTGCACGTCCTGCCGGACAAGCGTAGTCACGCTTTCCACCGCTACGTGTGCGAAGGCTGCATTGCGTGCTTCAGGCTTCCCTACATGGCGAGTGTGCTGTCCACCATTGACTGACACCTCTTAATTATGGGCGCGTCGGGCGGCCCGATTGATCCAAACCGATGTCAGAGCGTGCATTATTTCTGCGCCGAAGCGTCCTGGTTTGGTTAGTTGGTTCTAGGTTAGTGCTAGGTTGGTGCTAGGTTGGTGTGGACCTACCGGTAGGGGCGGGACTGGATGACAGAAGGGCCCCGACGGATCTGGAAGACGGCGCGCCGCCAGGCTTATGGTTGTCGAGCTCGGCGGGGGCTGGGGTAGAGAAAAGGTCTCCACCAGTACGAGCTTCACACTGAGGGGAACAACATCTATGCCTGCTTCTTCCCGCGGGGTGTCGTTGCCTTCTCCCAGCCAGAGCTTTCTTCCGACTGCACGCCCTTGATCTCGTTGCACCGTGTTGAGCTGTTGATCCTGCGTATTCTTCTATCATGGGCACCTGAACCCTTTCTCTCAGGAGATTTAAGAGAGGATCCAGGGGTACCTTGACGGCTTGGTCGACGTCCGCTTTCGCGGGCCTGCTGGCCTGCTGGTGAGCAGAGTCACTAAATCAAATACAGGATTGACGTTGTTGCGACGAAAACGTGCCGGAGTAGGCAGTCCCTTCCACAGTGGCGGACGGCTGGGCAGGGACGGCAGAGGCAAGGCCTTTCTGAGGGTGGGTTGGGAGACCGTCGAGGCTCTACCCCTCCCCCTCCCCCCCTCTCGCGCCTCTCGCTCTTGGGGGTAAGAGGGTGGGAACTGCCGAAAAGGGACTCAGCTTGGGATGACAGAGTTTCTGCATCTGGGAGGTGCGTATTGGACACACCGGTGTATCAGCTCCTATCGACCCGGTGGTTTGCGGTTAGGTGGTTGGAAGTATGCTCCCAACAACATAAGGGAGGAAAGAGAGTGCCTAAGCAAGAGCTAAGTTATAAGAAGAGCGAGGAGGAGTCGAGAGTCAGTCAACGTCGAAGGGAACTTCATTGCATGTTAGCACGCCCCATCAAAGCCCCCACCCCCGCAACCCCCCTTAAAAGACAGCCTTTACATGCAATGTACCACCGCTGCAGGGTGATCGTGTTACCTCCTCCTTCTGGGTCGGCCAGCGGTGAGTTGAGATGAAGATAGCCTCAAAGCAGCGGAGTCGAGTCGCCCAAGTTGTGTCGTTACCGATAGAATTGGATTGTTGCCCTTGAGTCACAGAAAGAGATGTCCAGAGAGATAGGAGTCGGATAGCAGCCGCATAAGGAGGAACAAGGAAGTGACTTGCAATCATTCGTCGAGGTTGTGGTCGAACAAGGCCCGCAGCTGCTCGGCAGTCTTGATGGATACGGGTCCCATAGTATTCATAGCGTCGGGGATCTGTTCCCTGAGAATCTCGTTCTCTGTCTGCATTGCCAGGCCCCACGAGATGAGGTGCTCCATGACGTCCTGCGAGTGGGTGAGCTTGGCACGCAACCGCGTAATCTCGTTACGAGCATCAAATGCGGCATCGTACAGCTCGGCGTGGCACTCCTGCAGAGAGGCGTAAGATCGCTGGAGACGGAGACTCTCATTTAGAGAGGCCACGGTCGCCTTACGGGCGGCCCGATCGCTGCGCATGGGGTCTTCGGCAAACTTGATAGACGCTGATCGTCAGTTCCGAGGTAAACAAAAGCTGTCAACTCACGACGAGGACCCGTGTCGAGACCGGGCGGCAACGACTGGCGACGCAACACGGACACAGGAGCTTGGGTCGGCGGGGGAGTAATTACGCTCACGGGACGCCCAGGAGGAGGACGGAGGAATGCACTTGGAAGGGGTCCATCTGCCGACGTAGATTGGGGTTGGCGAGGGCCATCGAAGCTCTGGCCGCGCGGGGGAATCATGTCGAGGGTCTGAAGGTCTTCCAGCTTGTGAAGGTTATGACCAGGAAGATTCACGAGGGCGTTGAGACCTTGAGGAGTCGGGTGTCGGTGGCGGGTGCTGTCGAGAACACCAAGGGAGTCAGGGTTGTGGCCGATACCGATGTGGGTCTGCGGTGTCGAAGGGTAGCTGACAACCTTAGTGTCGAGAGGAGCGTCGATGAGAGGGTTGGGAAGAGCCAAGGGCTCGGCGTCTGGTGAAAGCGGGGGAGTAGGAGGAAGACCGGCATCGTTCTTCTGATGCACTAGCGCCCATCCGTCATCCATAATGTGCACGCCAAGTTCGACCCGTTCTCTAGCCGGTACCATTGAATGGATACGTGGAATTGGTGGGCGGGACCGGCGGTTCCAGCGCGACTTTGCAGGTGACCTGCTCCTTGAGGGCGACGAACCGGCCGGGATGGGTGGCGGGGGTCCCTTTGGCGGTGGAGGTGCTGGTGGCATCGACGACGTGCTGTTGCGCAAGCGCGAGCGAATGGCGAGGCTGGGGAAGTTTGGTGACATGTTGCTTCTTCCGTTGGATGCCGGGGTAGTGGAGGACGAATGGTGGGTAAAGCTCGAGAAAGCGCCCATAATAAAGGCGGACGTGGTGTTGATCGTGGGAGATGTTGGCTATTTGTGTGTCCATGCAGATGGCGACAAGGCGCGGCACAGCAACCGATGTGTCTCAGAGAGGCGACGACGATCCTGCTGTGGCGACGTCTGTGAAGACAACCAAAACGCGCCTGTCAACGAGACTAAGGAGCAAGGGCGACGAAGTCGAAAGTGAGCGGGCTGGGAAGCGTGTTGCAGAGCAGCGTGTCGCGCCGAGGTTTGTGTTGCGACTACGTGGGTCAGAAAAGAAATCAACCGCGTGAAATTTCGGAACGCCGGTGGGTCCCAGCGACGTCTGCCTTCCTCCCACTTGCGCTCTCCTTGTGCGCGAACGACCTCTCACCTCTTGAGGCCTCTGAACTGGCTATTCCGACAATGTTGTTCCAGGCCGCGACCGTCGACAAGGGTAAAGCGATATCAACATCCAAGGAGCACATGGAGGGTGGGAGGAGGCGTTGTGAACTCGAGGCGGGCGCCATGTCGGCGACATTGGGTGTACTCAATGTCTGGGTGGCGGTGACAAGTGATGAGACTGACCGGTACGTAAACAGTCATGTATCCCGGAGCTGATATGCCTTACGCCTTGGCTGTCAGGACGGCAGCCTGTCACGCTCCCAGGTCTCTCCCAGCCGAACACGCCAAAGGAGCTCTCAGGAGACCGGGAGGCTGCGTCGTGCAGCCGAGCGGCAGCACCGCAGCAGAGAGGCTGGCCCGCTGGTCGCGTGCAAAGTGGCGACCACCAAACTCACCAAAGGCTGAACGCACTGAAACACGTCACGGTCGGCAGCAAGCGGCAATTGCACCAATGCGTGGCCAGAGACGCTTTGGATGGCCGATTTCTTGGAATGCAGAGGTTCGAGGGTCCATTTCCGACGCCGCGCCCCTTTCGTTTGGTGTGCTGCGACGTGGAGCGTCCATTGCGCTGTGCTCCTCAGTCGTGAGGCTGCTGGAGCCGCCGGATAGGACCGCGACCGACAGCATGCCTGCAGGGGCCCGTTGCGAGGTTGCGAGCGAGGCGTGCACGCAGCAAAGCGGGACGGGAGGGCGGGTTGTTGGGGACGTTTGGCTGCAAAGATACCGAAAGGGCTTGTCACGCTCAGCCCGTGCAGCCCAGAGCGCCCGAGCCTCACGGAAGAGCCCAGCTCCTATGGCGTCTGCTTCGTTGCTGAAGTGCGGGGTGCTCTCGGGTGCTTGTCTGTGCATTCCCGGCGCAACTGCCCTCTGAGCTTGAGCCAATCTTGCAACTCTGTTTGCCTCACAGTCATCTTTCAACGAGAGGGCGCGCGGCTGATTTCGAGTAAGGTTGTTTCGTCTTTTCTCCGCCTGCCAACAGTACAAGTCGGCAGCGTAGGCCCGTGGCCCAACCGACAGATAACCGCGAGATCCTGACATATCATCGTCGGGGTTCCTTACGATCCGCTGTGTGAGGGTGTCAGTATGCATGCTCTGCCTAAGCGCTCCGCGGTCATCTCTTCCCGGCCAGCCGTCCGTCTCCAACATGTCTCTTGAGCCATTAGCTGGCACTCTCGCGCATGCCGAGAATCTGACGTCATGATCACGTGTGGTGGGTCCAAAAGTCGTAAACAACGACAAGGTGCCCAGGTGGTTTGCTGCTGTGGTGCTGCTGCCGGTTCGCGGAGCTCTCAGAGGCCGTTGCTGCCTGGGTGCATCCAGCCTCGCTCACACGTGTTCCACGCGCTCCACCATCATCGTTCTCCGGAAGACGAGCAACAGTGGCGCGTAACAGTCTTGTTCACTCGGACATGCCGGCAGCGGAAGCACAGCCGTAAGACAACCAGTTCAAGCCACCGCGTCAAGTTCCACACAAATCCGACGTCCGACTCCTCCATCATTCAACCAATCCATTCCGCTCGACGCTCGGTTCTCTTTGTCTTTGCTTTACGTGCTCAACCTTCACTCTCCCCAAAACTCCTTAACCATGGAGAACAGTGGCACTTCCCGTGAGTCTGCTAGTCCGAAACCCCCCCCCCCCCCCTCCCCCCGCCCCCTCTCTGCCCCGGCGTGCGCACTCTCCATCCTTCCCTTACATCCAGAGTTTGCCATCCCTCCTCGACAGTCTTGGTCTCCTATCTCGACATGCTGACACGCCGCAGGCCGTCATCCCACCCGGACAGGACGCACCGCTGGCGGTCGCTCCATAGCACCACTCCGCGGCCTTGTGAGTCCACCACCCGCGTCCTGTGTTGCAACAAGAGAACGGATATGGCCTACCTACCGTTCCTAGCCAGGCAGTCAGGTAACGCTCTGCCGACACACACGACCCACGGCTGACGCCAGGCTTCGGCTCCCCCCGCCCCGACTCCGCTCCGGGGCGAGGCTCCTCCAGCGGGGACGACTGCCCGCCGCCAGTCTGCTATCGGGTCCGATGCTGGCTTGCCGGACACCACCCCCGCCGCCAACTCTGGCTCGTTGCGCCACCGTCGCGTGCGCGCGCCGCGTACATCCGAACTTGCCGCCGGCGTATCGCCCGTCCTCCCGTCCTCTCCATCCGGAGCGGCGTTCACCCGTCCCCGCGCATCGGCGGTTGTCGCAACCGCTACGCATGACCCAGAGGTTGCCGAGCGCGACCGCCGAGCCAAGCACGCGCGCCTGGCGATGGCGCGCGAGCCCGCCCCGTTTTCCCCCATCTTCGGCTCGCGCGGGGCGTGTGCGGTTCTGCCCCCGTCCCCTGCACATGAGTATGGCGGCATGCTGTCCCCCACTCACCTCGGCCCGGGCGCCGCGGCGCACAAGGACCCGAACACGCTCGCCCGTGCCGACCTCAGCATGCTCGCTGCCGGGGCGGATATTGACAGGAAGCCCGAGGCGCGTGCGGCTGCTGTTGATGCTGGTCCTGTTGCGGGTGCCCCGGGTGGGCATGCGAACCGCGGGGTGCTCGGCAGGAAGGCGCAGCGCGCATTTGTCGTGCGCACAGACTCGCCGGCTAACTTGCAGCGGCGTGTGCGCTGACGGTTTTGCTCCTACCAGTCCAGACTCGATTCATAATCATGCCTACCTATTCCATTCCGCCTTTCACGACCTGACGAACCCAACTCAAAAAGTACGTTCGGCCTTCATGACCTTGCGAACCCAAACCCGAAAGTACGTTGTGCATTGACTGCACCGTCCCTGTCCGTAGCTCCAACTGTCTAAAGCTTGTTTGTCACCATTCGTATCCCGTCCGTTGTTACACCCATCCCTCATTGTTGAACGCGTCCCCAGGTCTCGGGTCCCCTCTCACCAGCTTGTAGGCCTAAATCCTAGCCACATATTGTAGATACTCCCCATTCTCGTTGTTGATCCGTCCAATGTCATTCTGGTGATGACAGTAAGGCGCAGCGGCTTCCAAGTGACACAACGATCATCACTGTCAGGCGCGTGGCATGAAACAGTGCATGATCACGGTGCGTAACGCTCTACAGTGCTCTATTAGGTACAACGACCGGGGGTGGGGTTGAATGATGGTTGAAGGATTGATCAGAGAGTGTTACTTTTGCTACTTTATGACTTGCCAAAGCGCCGAGGGACTAGAGCTAGAGGCTGAACAGCCGGATCCACGCGACAAACTGGGTGATCAGCGGGGTGGAAGGCAGTTGCGCCGCGCCAGCCTCGACAGCCGCCCACGAGTACTCGTGGTCGTCGACACGCAAAGCCTCGTCCAGTGTGCCCTGGATGTCGACTGGCGGGTGGTCCGTTAGTACACGTAACGCAGTATTAGCCGTGTTGGTTGGGTGTTTGGGGTGCTTTTGGGCGAGGAGCGCCTCGAGGCGCTGGCGGAAGCCAGGGGACGCTGGGGGCTATGGGGTCAGTGAGCGCCGACGAATACGGCAGCTGCAGCTCACGTCGGGGTTGCCCTGCAGGACAGAGAGTATGGTGGTGACGAGCGTCTCCATAGCAGAGGGCGGAAGGCCAACGTGCTCTCGCCAGTCTGCGATCAGGTCAGCTGGATCGACAATAAGGGGCTTACCAAACACGGGCTGCAGGCTTGCCTGGGTCGCCGCCGCGTTGTCCTCGTGGATCCCGTGCACGAGAATGTTCTGGATGACCACCTGCAGCACGCGCGTAATGACCGCCTCGACATTCGCAACACGAATGGGCTCAGGGAGTGGCTCCAGGGACGACCATACGTTGTTGAGTGCAACGGCCACGTCTACGGGCTCGTTGCCGTTGCCTGGGGACGCGTTGGCAGTGCTAGCGTTCGTTGTGCTGGCCTGGGGCACAATGACCGTGTCCAGGACCTGCTTTGACTCAGTGTAGAGGTTCTTAGCGATCCAGTCTAAAAGCTCCTTCTCGACCGTGCCCAGGTGGCGCGCAGGGCGATGACCCGCATCAAGTCGGAACGAGTGGGACAGCACAGCCAATAGCCAGAGGTGCGGTAGGGAGGGTGTCGGGCCGATGCTGCTGCGCACCGCCTGTAGCAGCGCCGGGGTGAGGATCTCGGGCACGTATCGTAGGTCGGCGTCATGGTACCACGCCACCGTGCGTGCGAGGAGCGATCCCGCAGTGTAAGCCGCGTGATATGTAGTCGCAGCCTCCACGAGCTCGTGTGCGAGCCCCTCCATCATACCCTTTGCGTACAGCGGCGAGCTTGTGAGCTCCTTCGACTCTGGCGTGCGCACGCCGTTAGGAGAGGACGGGAAGTAGGGAAGAGGCGAGCGACGCGCCTCGGAGCTTCGCCGCACGCCGTTGAGACGGAGCTTTCCAGGTGAAACGTTTACATCTGGGGTCAATGACACCCGTGTGCGACGTGAGTCGGGTGTTGCCTTGCCGCTCGCAGTGGAGACTGAATCGTTAGAACCATCGGCCAACTCGCATTGCATGGCACTTACGCCCAGAGGTGGACCTTCGAGGTCCCAAGGAAGGTGTCGGAGACTCGAGGCGCGGACCGGAGGCCTTACGACGAGGTAGCTTGGACGGTGACAACGAAGCTTCCTTCTTGGAGGCAGAGCGCGGTGTCGACAGAAGTTCAGCCGTGGCAGCCGCCTTTGTTAAATCCTCAGCGGTGATTCGAGCCTCCTCAAGCTTTCGCTCCTCCTCCAGCTGAGCAGCCTCTTCAGTTTGTCTGCGCGTCTCCTCCTCAGCATGCTTGCGAGCCTCCTCCTCGGCACGTTTCCTCTCCTCCTCGGCACGTTTCCTCTCCTCCTCGGCACGCCTCCTCTCCTCCTCGGCACGCCTCCTTGCTTCTTCCTCTGCGCGTCTTCGCTCTTCCTCCTCGCGACGTCGTCGTTCCTCCTCCGCCTTGCGCCGCCGCTCCTCATCACGAACAACGATGAACCGTGCCCGCTGCAGCGACCGACGACAACACGATTGGAGTGCGACTACAATCTTGATCTTGTCAGATAAGATGCCCTCGATCTTGGTCAGCGCTGCGGCTCGGAAGAAAACGTGTGTCTGGCCCAGCTGGACTGCCTTGCCATCGGCGTCGCCGCCTATCGCTGCGAGCTGCTTGACCGCGTCGCTGAGGTCCGCGTAGTTGTCCAAGACGAGGAGATACGGGCTCATGGCGTCGCGTTTGACGAGGTACGGTCCGCACTCGCGTGCGAAACGCGCAATTTGGGTGATACCAGTTGCCTCAACTTGCAGCTCAACGGAGTCGCGCTCAAGGAACCAAGGGGCGGCCTGGTGGTTCGACTTGATACAATGGATGTAGTGGACGTTGGTCGAGGTGAGGAGCGTATTGAGCTTTTCAAGGGAGCGGCGGAAGGAGGAGACAATCGAGGTGAAGGCGCTGCGGCCGGGAGTGGCCGTAGTCTGGACATTGGGATCGACTAGCTCGCGAATATAGGGTGTCGCAGAGCGCGAGAGAATGTTGCGCAAGTTGTCGTCCACGCGTTCCGAGTTTGCCTCAAGGAAGCCCCGAGTGTCGTATGTGACATCGTGACCGTAGTGAATGACGGTGAACTCGTGAGGGTGCGCCTTGGCGCGGCGAGTCACAAGACCGTAGAGCGCATCACATTCCGTGCCAATGCTCGACGCAAACGCATCGTCTGAGCCACCGAGGCCAAGGCTCTGGCGACGGGTCTGGTCATCCAGAAGGAAGGCGATACCGGTCTGCCCCGGTTTCCCAGGCCTGTTAGACAAGAGATCGAGGCACGAAGGCTGAACGGCAGGGGATCCAAAGTCGATGCCCTCGGCCGCAAAAGCCTCAGCCTGCGCTTCGAGAACGTCCTTGGACAGCTGGCGTTGAAGCTGCTCGTTGGCCCAGTTGATGAGGAACTGCGCCAGGGCGTTGCTCCTGAAGCTTTCGAAACCGAACTGAGAGTTAGACGGGTCGTATCTGACAACTCACAATGTCGACAAGCGAGATACAGGGGCCACCATCGCGAGGTGCATCGAGCGCATCATTGATCTTGGCTACAAGCCACTGGCATGTCAGTATCGGTGGCCAGAATCGGGTCTTACGTCGAACACCCAAGAGTAGAGAGAGCGGACGAGGCCGTATTGCGCAGCCCGGAGCTCATCATCACTGCGAGCAGTTTCAAAGCTGTCCGAACCAGCCTTGAAGGAGCGCTTCTTGAGCGTCTTGCTCAGCTCCTGGGGCTCCAGTCCCAGGGCGGCCGCCGCCTGCTCAATATCGCCTGCCATCAGGTGGTCGATACCACGCAGAACAGACCACATGCCTTCCTGATCTGTAATTCCCAGATGTGTCAGGCTCGTGTACACCTTTTCCAGTGCGGGCGGCGTGATTCCAGTCTTCTGTTTCTCTCGCAATAAGCTAATAATGTGAAAGGGCCGTGCTTCCGTGACACGTCCTCGTTCGAGAAGGAATGTGGAAATCGACGCGCCGACCAACTCGTGTTCCTTGTCAAAGTGGATCTAAGGTCAGCGGCACTCACCAACCCACAACTCACGTTGACCACCTTGGCATATCGAGACGAGTTTGCATTGTGGATAGTTGGTGCGTTACCAAACGCCTCGAGGACAGCACTGGCCTCGGCAAGCTTATCGCCGAGCGAGTGGAGTGCCATACCTCGGCCAGCGAGGTACTCGATAATGTGGTTACATGACACGGTCTTTCCGGAACCACTGCGCGCAGGTGTGAGATTGTGGACAAAGGACGACACCACCACGCCCACCTTTCTCCTGTGATGACAATGGTCTGGTTCTCGCGTATGCCGGTGTGCTCCCGTGTGCTTGACAACAGCGCCTGGTACGCGTTTTCGGCGACGGCATACACGTGCGGGCGCTGTGCGTGCTTGGGGATACCGTAAAATGAGCGCTGGGTGGTCGTCCCATCTGACCTGTCAGCGCGTGCGTGGAAGTGGTCGGGGTGGAGGTCATGAACGTACACAGATCTGGTACTTGGGCGTATGGGTTCACGGCGAGCTGGAACGATGAGCGAAGGCTGCGACGACACGCAGCTCACGGTAAGAAGGCCGCAGTGCGTGTACACCTGGTGTGCGTTATACCGTTCCTCAAGGGCATCGGTGAGCGCACCTGGCAGTCAGCGGAAAAAGTTCAGACCACCCGAGGAGCAAAGGTTGCGCGAGGAGTTCCCCCGCTCGTTATCGCCTCCCGCGCGCCGCGGCGACACTTACCAGACGTTTGGTCCGTGAGGGTCGCGAGGTCATCGGACACGCTGCGCAGCACGAGCGGCGCAGGCTCTGCGGTCCCATCATATGATGTGCTTGGGGGTATCGGGGTCGTGGTCCGCGCCGCCGAAGCGGCGCTAGGCGGGGGAGCAATAGACGCCGCCATGGACACGGCTGTCGCCATGGCCGAGAAGGGGGTGGAGGGGGAGAGAGGGGAGGGAGGGAGGGGGGGAGGGTGTGGGGAGGTGAACAGTCGTAAATGGACGGGGCCGTGATCGTGGTCGCGGTCGTGAGCAGGGGGGGGACATGAGCCGACTGGCGGACAAGGGCAGGGGCGAGGGTGGCAGGTAGGCCAGTTACCACTCCCGGCCCGAGCGTCTGGCGCAGGCTATGAAGCGAAAGCGGGAGCTTGGTAGGGGCCGACGCGTCAGGCGTGCGGTCGGTCGGGCAACGTGGAGCAACGACCGAGGATGGGCGCGGGCGTATGGTCGTTGGGCTGGCTGGCTGTCGGACGGCAATGGGATGATGAGACGCGCGGAACGGAGATGAGGGTGAAGAACAAGGTGATTTGAGTTGGGAGAGGGGGTGCGCTTGATGGACGTCGGATGTGGCCTGGTGGTGGCGGCGGCGGCGGCCAGGAGCGAAATCAGTGTGACGTGTGGTACTGCGGTTTTCAGTTCGGCGGAACTATGTGGTCCGAGAGTCCTTTTTGTGTGATGCAACACGCGCGCCGGCAGCTGTCTCGGAGGTGGAACAAGACGGACAAGAGATGCAGGATAGATGAGAGAACGCTGGAGAGATCAAGAGAGATCAAGAGAGACAAAGGACGTTGATGATGCCCCGACCCGCGGCGACACTGTACCACGACGCGCGTGTGGGCGCGTCCTGTAACGCGAGCAAAGGACCGCAAGGGGGAATCGCCAGACGAGCAGCGGCGGGCACGACCGCGAGCCGCGGCTGATTCTCTGAATGGGTGCACCGAACAAGCCCGCGCGCACCATCCCGCATCGCCCAGCGCCCATCCCACTGCACGGCGTCCCCTCCCGCTGGTTCACCATCCGGCCGCCGGCTGCTCGCTTTCTCGCTCCTGCTCGTCGCTCATCACCCACTCAACGTCTCGGCTGCCCCTCACTGACACACACATACGCGACTGATACTCCTCCAGCACCTCTTGGCCTGACAACTGACTCCCAGATAGAAGGGATGACGACGCCGCCAGGAACTGGGGCCGGCCGGCCAGACCACGAACGTTGTCGTTTGCAGAACGAGCAAAGGCCAGAAGAAGCCTTTCCAACGTTTCTGCAGCTCCCCGCCTTTGATCATCCGAACATCAAACACATTGCTGCACCCAGACTCTAAACTTTCTTGCCGCCATGACCGAGTGATCGTGTGCATCTAATTGGTACAACGGCTGGAACTCTACCCAGGCTAATATATTGATCATAACGGCACCTAGGGCTGCCTGGCGCCTGTCTCCTCCAGTCTCCCCCTCTCCCTCTCTCCCTCTCTCTCCCTCTCCCTCTCTCCCTCTCTCTCCCTCTCCCCCTCTCTCTCCCTCTCCCCCTCTCCCTCTCGCCCTCCCCCCTCTGACCCTCCCCCCCCTCCTTCTCTCCCTCTCTAACATTCAGCCTCCGAGCCACCGCAGCTTCCATCTCATCACACATTCGGCGCAAAGGACATGCCAGAGGAACGACGCGACGAACGCACCACCGGACCGCACCGGTTGGCATACGCCATCGGGGACATGGGCCGGGATGAGGCCATGACTGGGCGATTCCGCGGCGCGGGGTAAAGCAGCGTGGCGGAGTACGTCCCAGTCAAGGCGGACTGCTCTTGGAACGCTGGCTCGACCGCGTCACTAAAGTCAAAGGTAATATCGCGTTCCGTCTGCGGCGTCACGACATCCTCGCACGTCGACCCGCTTGTTGACGCAGGGCTATTGCCATTGAGCGTCACGCTGAGCCCCTCGCCCACCCCCGCGCTCATGCCGGACATGCCCAGCGAATTCAAGTCATGCGGCTCGTCCATGACGTGCGAGATGGATGAATAAGACGAGCTGGCCGCGTCGTTGAGGTACGGCAGGGTGTGGCGCATGCTCCCAGGACTGTTGGGCAGCGTGGGCGAGCTGTCGCATAGCGGAATGTCGGACGGAAGCGTCGGCGAGCAGTCGGACAATGGACGCGAGTACCGCCACGACATGGGTGTCATCGAGCGCGCAGTGTGCGAAGTGTGCATGCCGAGCGGGTCCCGCGAGATGGAGCGCGATAGCGCTCCGTGGCCATCGTCACCGAGGCCCTGCCGTGAGGCACGGTTGCTCGGCGGGCATTGAATCGGGTCTTCGAGTGCGTGGAGGTGCACCTCGTGCGTCCGCCCGCGGCGGTCTGGCGGCACCTCGGCGACCGTAGGAGTCTCCGAGTCTTCGGAGGCAAAGCTGAAGCTCTCACTGGCGTCGTCAGGCCGCCGGGAGAAGTCGATTGTGGGGAGGCCAGGGGAAACGGGGATCGTGGGTGAACTATCGGATACCGCGAGATGCAGGGTCGACGCAGGAGGCGCCGGCGATGCAACCGCAACGCCGGCGGGTGCCGGCGCAGGGGACGCAGCAGGGAGGAATCTGGGAGACCGCGGCATCGCCTGGATACTCCCTGGTCTGGGAGGCAGCGGGAGCGACGGAGGCGGCAACGGGATATCCATCGACGGATACAGCACCGACGGCGACACGGCGTGCGCGGGCTGCTCGACTGCAGTCTTGTGGATGGAATGCCTGCCGGCCCCGGCGGCGTACGGGTGGGCCCGGTTCTGTGTGCGTGCTGGTGTGTTGTACGGCGGAAAGTACGAGCCAGGTTCGAGGTGCGTGATCGACGTTCCCTGGGCGGCGGGGCTGGCGATGGACGAGGTACGGGCAGGGCGCGCCACCAGATGATGCAGGTCAGCCGACTGGGGCGACTGGGATTGCGGCGAGAGCGGCGTGGTCGGCGTGTGCGGCGCCGTAGCCGGCGATGGCAGGGCGGAACGGTGCGAGTAGGTCGAGCTCACCTGGCGACGCGGGCCGTGCGTGTAGCTGTACGCCGGGCTGGGGCCGTGCGGCGAGCGCGGTGAGGAAGCTGACGTGTAGCCATCCGGCACGATGTAGTCGGTCGGCGATGCGTGCGCGTGGTGCGCGGACGATAGCGAGTGGGATGGGGCGTACGGACGGCCTACCACTGCAACATCTGGCTGCGGCACCTCAATGTGGAGCGGGGACATGTCAAGGCCGCGGCGGCGGAGACTAAATGCCGAGGGCGCGTGGGACCTGCTGCTGGTGCTGTCCTGGCTCACGTCCGAGGCAGCGCGGGATCGGCTGCCTTGTGCCTGCTTGCTGTCGTCGGCGACGGACGCAACACCATCGCCCAGGCTCAAGAACGTGAGCACCTCGTCGATGACATGCGCGTGCCGCAGAGATTCCTTCGAGCGCTTGGAATTGAGGATCGACAGCCGCCCCGCTCCGACGTCGACGACACTCTCGCGGCGGCTGCGTCGTGCTTGGTGGTCCTGCGAAGACACCTCAGCAATGTGTAGCTCAGACGTGTCTTCCAGGGCCTTCAGGGCGTCCTGCGGCAATGCGGTCGCGACGTCGGGGCTGTCCAGGCTCGCCTCGCTGGCGGCGTCGAGCGTCATCGGGTCGGATGTGAAGCGGTGGCGATGCGGGCGGTCCACAGGCGGCGTCATGGGCGGCGCACCCGAGGACGCGGGCGACTGTGACGGCACACGCGACGAGGGCGCGCTCCCCTTGTCCTTGCGTCGCACACCTTGCGGGAAGCTGGGGGTGCCCATGAGAAAGATGGGGAGCGGTCCGCCCTCGGGGAACGAGAACATACCGACGCCGGCACCCGACGCTGCAGGGCGCGACTGCGAGGGCGACTTGGTCTTCTTCTTCTTCTCCTTGCGCTCGTCATCCATGTCCGTGAGGCGCCGCAGGAAACGTCCACGCGATTTGCGCTCCGGCTTGGCCGAGGCCTCAAGCTCTACCGCCGGCTCCCCTCCCTCTGGTGGCTTGGTCCCATCAACGTCAAGCGGAACGTGCGGCGCCTTATCTCTCGTCTCGTCAGGAATCGGCTCCAGACTGTCATCGTGACCCTGGAGGCCAAAAAGGTTGTCTGGAACAAACGGCCTCTGTTCTTCCTCCTCGCTAAACGTTTGGACGATAGAGCTATCTCGGCGGTATCCGGGCACCTTGATAGCATCAGTGGGACTTGCTGTGACCGCCCCGTGCGCAGCGTCGGAAGTGGTCGTGTTGGGCGGTGGACTCGAAAACTCGGAGGTGGCCGGGCCAGACCCAGTGGCGCGTGTACCTTCAACGACATCCAGTGGTGAGAGGACTGGTGCAGGTCCAGGCGTGGGTAGCTCCGTCGCCAGAAGTGCTTGCGGTCGCGCGTCGTCGGTTGGTTGAAGCGCCGCGGACGACTGCTGCTCTGGGTTTTGTTCCGAGACAGACATGGCGATACTGGACGTCACAGTCATGAGGGACATGCTGCGCTCGCGCGGCGAGCCGTCCGTCGTGAGCGACGAGGTCGTAATGGAAGTGGTCGAGCTCATCGACTTCAGCGCCCGCTTACTACTCGACACGGACCGCGGCGGCGCAGGCGCCCCCATGCCCATGCCGCGCAGAGAAAGGTCCTCGTACTTGTGCAGCACATCGCCACCGATCCCCATGCCCAACGACATGTAGTCGGTCCCGGCTGCAGGCGCCTTCTTCGGCTTGGGGGCCTTGGGCGGCTTTGGCGGCTTCGGTTCCTTGACCTTCTTGGGCTTGGCTTCCTTGACCTTCTTGGGCTTGGTTTCCTTGATGCTGCTTGGCCGCGGGCGGCCCATGGTACTCCGTCCCCCGCCGACACTGTACATCTTGTGCTCGTCGTCGGTCTGCAACGACGTCGTTGAGCGCGCATAGATCGTCCGCGGATAAGTGTTTTCTTCTGTGGTGTCTCGTGTTGCCGGCTTGCGCAACATGAACCCAAACAGGCTCTGGCTTTTCTTCAACCCATCTGAACTGTCAGCAAGCACACCAGCGCGCGGCGCAACACTCTCACCCTTGTCGTCCTGGCGATGTTCCAGCTCCTTGGTCCAGCTGTCCTCGGCCTTGCGCATGTCTGCGGCGCCGTGCGACGCTTCCCGCCGGCTGCGCCCGCCGCCGTCCGCCGCATGGCAATGCCCGTCCGTCGGCACTTCAGCCTCGACCTCTGCCGCGCTGAGCGTCTTGCTGCGCCGGCGGCCGCGTGCTGAGGTGGTGCCACGTGCGGGTCTAGGCGCAACAACATGTGTCGCAAAGGCGGCAGGCACGACGTCCATCGCTGCTGTCGCTGATGCTGATCGCTCGTTGATGGCAAGGTCGCAGGAGCGGCGGTCCGTGTGATGGGCGAAGGGGAGAGGGGGATTGAGACTCGCAGCCGCGGGGCTGCCTTTTGCGGGTGATTAATTATAGTGGAAAGGTGCAATGCGTGGATGATGCGGGGTCTGAAACGAGCGTGTTGGTCTGGGTCATGCGACCCACCCGGATACACACTCCTTATGTTCTTGTGGGCTTGCGACCAGCAAAGAGCGGTTCGTCTTGATGCCGCATGCGATCCCTCGCGACGACCTGAGTGGTCAAACCCAACTTTGGCGACGGCCCCGCTTGCTCCACAGCGCTGGCTATCTGGGTATTCCGGGTGCTCGGTACCTGGGCTCGCCAGTCCCTAGACGTGCTGGCGCTAGCTTCTCCGTCGTATCGGTCGACGTCGTGGTGGGTGAACGAGATCGGAGAGAGCGGCGCGGCATGACGCGCGATTCAGGTCGCTGGTCGGTCGCCCTTTTGGGTTATCGCGCTCACGGTTGGCGGCATTTGGCGCGCCCGTGCGTAGGAGCTGGCGTCGGCTCTACCGCATCCGCATCGCCTCCGCCGGCCGCCTGTTGCCCGCGCGTCCACAAATGGCCTTGTAATCTCGTTTTCTTCCTTTCCGTTCAATTTTTTTTTTTTTCGTTTCTGGTCGCTCGCTAGTTTGTGCGACACTACGGTCAGGACTGCACGAGACCGGGGTACGGGACAGCCCTGGCGGACCGGAAAGTGGCGCACCACATGCAGGCTCCGCCGTCTGCCCTCTCCATGTCCGCCACCACGCCAGCGTCCGCCAGCTTGGCAACCGGCCAATACCGCTGCTGCACGCGGTTAGCCATGTATCGTGGGACGTCGGGGACTCGTGCCTTGCCAGGCACCGCCCTTCACCTTTACCTAGACTTGCGCGTCGCCCCGTTCGGGGACATGAGAAACGCAGAACCTGACCCCACATTGCGACATGTTGATGTCGTCCTGACGGATCTGGCGATCTGCCCAGGTTTCAAATTTTTGGCCAAAGCTGCCGCCGCCTGTGGCCGGAAGGTCCCAAGGCGGTCCAGCAAGGAGCGCAGCGGTCAGTGGGTTGCGAGCAAGCTACGATGCGAATGCGCTCCCCCCCCCCGTATCACGATTTCTCTCGGGGAAGGGTGTCCAAGTCGGGTTCAGTGGCTACGATGTGGGGGCCGTGCGGGGCCCTGCGACCCTTGCCGTCGCTGTCATACGACCATTGCGTGGTGATCGGAAGCGGAATTTGGGATGGAAGACGCCGCGCAGTGTGGGAAGCTCACGCACTGACGCATCAACAGCATGCGGGCAGGCGGGGCGACATGGGTGGATCGTGTCGACACTTCGACAATGGGTCTGTGGACGGCGGGAGGCCGAGGCCGAGGCAGGGCACTTGACACCGTGTGGTCACTTCTATTTTTCTCACCCGGCGAACGCTTCAGCGCAGCGTTTGGGGTCGTCAGTCTTGACACACAGGGTCCAAAGGGCGCGTCATGGGCATCGAGTACCCTTTCCTTGCACAACTAGAGTAGAGTGCCTGTTGCTGCGGCTGCAAGACCAACGCCGTCCTTTGTCCTTTGCCGAACACCGCTAGCTTGCTGCGCGCGAGCCGGCCACGAGAGTGCAAAGGAACAAGCTGAAGCTGAGCGCCCGGTCTCCAAGTTGTGCACAGACGACTTGCACAGGAACAGATACTCAGTTTGCACTTTGAGCGCCATCAGGGTGGGCAGGACAACGCCGGTTGGCCATCGTTATCGCCATATCTGGCATTTCGTTCGACCCCCTCCTAGCATGCGATAGGACGGCTGTTTGGGGTGATGCATGTCCTGAGCGGCATCTCTGAGGAAGCACAGACCGATGTTTTCGGGGGTGCGACCAGAGGGACGATACCAATTTTTGTGCGGATTACTTGAGGTGCACACACATCTGTGCTGCATATCTTGCAAGCGAGACACACACACATACAAACATGTAACTGGGGGAGGAAACCATGATAGTGGGCCACAGAAGAAAAGGAAGCTGAAATCGGCGTAGCCGAACAAGGAACAGCCAGAGCCCAAACTGGGATATACCAAGGCACAGAACACCCGCTGGCTCTCGGCGCCGCGCCTCCAGGGCCGTTTCACCCGCCGCCATCGATCGGCCATCAAGTGGTCGTCGGGTATGCTCATGTCGTGGGGACCGTATGGGAGCGAAGGCGGCGCTCGGCTTGTCCGAGGCTAAGCTCTGGGACGGAGATGAAAGGCAGCAACCGTACGGACGCGCCAGCACGCCCTCGGGCATCCACCACATATCAGCCCCGCCACGGCCACCACTGGGCGCGACCGGCACCTCTGCCATATCCCTCTGCTGGTTGCCATCCAGCAAGCCCTGCCCCGTCGCCGACTGCCACAGACGGCTAGTCCAGGAGGCAAGAGGCATGTGGCGTGCGCGCCGCAGCGGGCCTCTCTCCCTGCCGCCTCCGGCGGCTTGCGGCCGCTTCCGCGGCTTGCGGCATGTGGCGCTTGCCAATTGCCGAGTGAGAAAACGGGGTCGGTGCCTCCGTGGCCGACAGGTCCCAGAGAAACATGGGCGCCGACTTCGGAGACCTCGGGTCCGCCTCATGTCAGTGGGATGGTGCCTCCCTTGTTCATGGCTGTCGTGTGACGGCCGCCGGAAAGCTTGAACAGAGCCGTGCCGGTGTAACAGACCGAAATATAGACTGCCGATTGTGTGTCGAGCGTCCACGCTGCACCCTGCCGAGTGTTCATGCCGTCAGCCTCCAGCGTAACTCAGCAGCAGACGGCATGATTTCCACGGGGCCGCAGGTTGCGAGCGCGGGTGACTTCCTGGCCTCTGAACAACACCTGACGAAACGTCAGCCACACGGAACTTGCAAGCGGCAAGCAGTCCGGAGCGGTCCACCTTCAGACCTGGCCCTCTGGACGCGCTCCTTCACCAAACTAGTCGTCGGCGGGAAGACCACAGTCGACCCAGTTGCTGAGCGCCGACGTAGCGGCCAGCGGAAACAGGTCTCATGAACTTATCAGCGATCGAAAGGCTTGTGGACGCATGGGCTGGTCTCAGGGACGGAAAATGCTCCCGTCACATTACTGCCTTCAGGGCATATATGCTGACGGAAGACCAGCCATCCCAGCATTTACGTAACCACGTGGTCTTTTTTTTTTCTCTCGTGACTGCTTTTTCTTAATTTTCGGGTCAGCAGTCATCCTGGTTGCCCGGGCATAGGCCGGGGGGCGTGCGCGACGTGATAAACGTTGTCACTGCTTTGACGACGACGACTCCAGTGACACCCACGGTCGGACTCTCATGTTCTCAAGTACTAGCAACGTGGAGGCAGGGAGCCACTGCCGCTCCCGATCAGAACTCGCGTCACGTCTCAATCCCACACGCACCACCAGAGCTCTCGTTGCTTCTCTCGACAAACGGCACTCGCGGTGGCTAGCAGATGGCGTTCATTCCTCGAACGGGGAGGCGATCGGTGGCCGGTGGCCGATGGTGGGTGGCGTGCGGCGCGTTGGTCTGCCTTGGGGGAAATGGCAGAGCTCCCGAGATCCCAAAAGCGCAGCCCATGTCCACCCGCGTGAAGACCGCCGCCGGCACCACCACGAGACACCCAGTGACCTGGCTCTTACGTTGTGGACCATGGACCACGGCGCTAGGCGGGATGCCGCAGGTTTATTGGAGCTCAGGGGCGCCCGAACAGATCTGTCTCAGTACGGCACCAACCCACGGGCTGCAACCACTACCAGGGCGCTTGTCGGGAATCGGGGTGTGAGGGCATCCCACACCCAGCGGTGCTTCCGCCTGCATAAGAGCGAATGGGAGCGCGTCGGATGAGGGCAGCTGCGCTCCCAGAGAGCAAAACGAGGGTCCAAAGAACTGGAGAGAACAAAATACGAGTGCATCTGCACCGCGCCGCACGAGTCGAGAGCCTGGTCCAGGAGGGTGGCCCGCAGAGGGCACCGACGACGTCAGGAGGTGCAGGTGCCGCAGTACGCCCCGCGTCTCGCCATCCGAACCGCGGACTTGTCACGCTCCTTTTTTTTTAACCTTGGATGAGGCAATGCGGCGAGTGACAAAACAGGAGACAGGAGCATCAGGTCGCAGAGCAGCGGCGGGAACGATCCAGCACAGAACACTAGCAACGATGCCCACAGAGACACACCAATCCATCGCCGAGACTATCCATCCTCTTCCCATTCATTCACTCCTTCATTCAACCTTATCATTTACTCCATGCTCCGCGGAGCACTTTGACGCCACCCACAACACACTCGAGCTTGAAACAATTCAATCCACAAGCTCGGAACACTCGGAACAATACACCCGCCGCGACCGATTACAACACGACTCTGCACGCCGCGGTACCCACCTCACCAACAACCACCACGACAATAGTCCTGCCAGTCCCAGGCACGCTGACCCTCTCCGCACTCGGACCCACCGGAACACCGAGCCCTCGACCAGAGAGCTCGCGACTCGACAGCAATGGCCCCGCGGGACCGGGCGCACCAGCGCTCACAAAGTAGCGCCAGCTACTTTGCAACCCCGCTCCCCACGCCGCCCCACACGGGCGGCAAGCCCAACTACGTCGAGGAGTTTGCCGCCGAGCCGCATTCACAGCAAGTACCGCGTTTGACTGACCAGGAGGCCGCCGAGATGATCGAGGAAGGCGAGCTCATTCGGAAACGGGTGCAGCGGCATCGAGTGGATATTGACTATGGTGAGTAGACACGCACAAACACGCTGGGGGCGCCATCTCCCCAACGGTTGTCGAGGTCTGGCTGTTGTTCGAATGAGGCAAAGGCGGAGACCCTTCGAGCCGTTCATTGTCCCTATCTGCGAAGACGACTCGGGGCATTAGACCAACTGGATGGGCGGGACGGGGTGACACTGTGGCGCGACATCGTCAAGGGCTTTCGGACACGCTCCTTGGCATGGTGAAAACAAACAGACCTCACCACTCATGCTTACTGCTTGTCCATGGCCTGGACCCTGGTCAGCCATGAACCCGACTGGCTACTGGCTGCTACAACCGTGACTCTCGGCCCGGCTGACTTGCAGTCCTCCAGTGCAACACGATGCTGCTTGAATGGGTAGCGATGCGCGAGAAGCTACTCCGTCATTGGCATAGCGTACCAGCCCAACTGGTTCCCCCCTCCCCTGCAGCAACTCCGTCTCCAGCCCCAAGTCCACCCTCTGCCCAGTCCCCAACGCCCACGGCACGTTCGCGCCAGACCTCCTTCTCCACGATGCCGACCCTCAGCGGCCGCCTGCTGCAGCTTAAGCGATCCCGCAGCGTGAAGGAAAAGGGCCCTGAGCCAAGTTCACGATCCAACGGACGTGAGTGCCTGATACCATAACGGAGCCTAACATCAGTAGTGGTTGCCGGGATTACGAAACGGATGAGCAGCATGAGTGCCATCAAGCAACAGCGCCGCAGAGGTATGTAAACAAAAGGCACCAGAGAAAATAAAGCAGGCACGTCACGCCGCTGTCCCTGCCGACACCAGCTCCCGCGCCCTTGGATCGAACTGACCAACCTGTAGAATGCTCTTGTAGCTGCACGTGTGGAGCAGCGGCCAACAGCCTCAAGTTTGATGATGACGCTGTGGTGGTCATGGACCTGCACGCTGAGCTGATCAAGTACGACGAGCTTTTACGATCATTGAAGGAACGCCTCGACGGAGGAACATTGGCCGCGACTGCCGACGACGACGAGTCCGACGATGAAGGATCCATACTGGATACCGACTACGAGGCTGACCAAGAGTCGATTGTTTCGTCGGTTGCCGAAGTCGCCCTCACCTCGCGGCCTCCCCCGCGCAGATTGGCCAACTCGCGGTACCCATGGCGAATTCCGGAAGCGAACGAGGCAGAGGCATATGCAGAGGACGCGGAGGGATCCGACGCGACACACGATACCTTCGGCCGAGACCAAGACAACGACGACGATGCCTCGAGTGTCCATACCGTCACCCACCAGTCGTCCGCACCCACCAGCCCGACAACGCCTAATATGGCGGTCATCGACAATGCACACCACATGGCGACCATGACAAGCCAGGGCTCGAGCAGCACCGTCGGCGTTCTCTCCACCCTGATGCAGCTCGACGCCCGCTCCATCCTCGGTTCAGAGTACACTGGGGGCACCTTTGGCATGCGTTCGTATGCAAGCTCGATCGGTGACGTCGGACCACTGTACCGTGCAGCCCCGCGCTCCGAGTCGTATCGCAACCTCGGCCACACCGAGGCCGACTTCGGCGCGATGCTCGACCGCCTCTTCGTCATCAACAAGCCGCTGCCCGAGATCGAGCTGAACAAGACCCAGGAGGAGCGTGAGCGCGCCCTGGGGGGCGGAGCTGCTGCCCGCGCCCAGTGGATGTCACAGAACATGCGCGGCCGGCAGGTCTCCGAGTTTGGCGTGCGAATGCGCCAGCATGCGCTGCCTACAACACCACCGCCGTACCCGTCGCCCGTCATGGGCTCCGACTGCCACAAGCTCCCCACTCCGGCGACGCCGCCCCCGACTGCAGTGCTGCCGCTCCCACCGCTCGGAAACAGTATACATGATGACCGGGGGAGCAGCCACACCCTTGCAGGGCCTGTGCTCGGCCAGCGTCACAGCTTTCATTCCATGGAGCAGTTCGCCGACGCGCCGTCGAGTGGGAGCAGCCAACGCTAGAGCTAGAGGTTGAGGAGAGAACACGGAAGCTACTGAGGGGATGATCTTACGGAGAATATAAAGGGACGGCCCCAGATGAGTAGGCCAAGAGGGCATGTTGATTGGGAGTCTTGTAATCACCACCATACACCGCATATATAATTGTAATATAGCGTAACGAGCAGTCCTCGTACACGATCGTCAGTAATTTAATGAACATGCAACGCCGGGTCACGAAGGCGTAGACGGTCGCCCGTCACTCCACTCGTGGGACGGTGGTGGACTCTGTTCGGCGGTGCGACTAGCAGGCACAAGATCAAGACTCACATTGACTCCGGTTTCTCTCGGAGCCCCCAGTCAGGAAGACAACACGTGCAGGCAGGTCGTTGTCGCTCGCAGACGTGCGCGTGTGCCGGACCCCCCGACCCACTCGACCTCGCTGGCCCCTTGAGTCCCCTGCCCATCATCCCCTCGGCTCCTCGCGGGCCGCGGCGCCTGGCCGCCGCGCGCTCCCTCCCACCTCCGCGATCCAAAAAGCGTCTCTTGCCTGAGATATCAGGCAGACAGTTGGAGCCAGGGTGGATCGAACACCCGACCTAGCGATAATGTGAACTGAACTTCAGTCGCTCGCTCTCCCAGCTGAGCTATGTCTCCAAACGCGAGAGTTCTCGCCGAGAGGTTCAGTACAGCGGAGGCAGAGGAACGCTCGCACGGACAAGAGGGCACCTGGGCGAAGTGGCTAATAGCCAGCGGGTGCGCGACCTACATATAGAGGACAGATATCAAGATTTCGATGTCGAAGCTCAAAAGATTGAAAGAAATGAAAGTATACCAAACGGTAAAGAATGCAGGGGAAGGAAAAAATCCGGCTGAAGGAACTGAATCCTCCTATTGACGAGAGTGGGATTCGAACCCACGTCCGAAGACTGCGGATGTGATAACACACCTTAACACAGCGCCTTAGACCGCTCGGCCATCTCGCCGATAAGTTCTGCCATTCTCGAGTTCGATCTCGAGGACTGCACGCATCCAAGACAACTGAGACCAACGGTACGTAGGATGGCCGAGCCAAACACCGCCGACGCACGTCCCGTGACTTGTGTCATATATAAAGGGGTCTTAGTGAGACTCTGGCCATGCTAATTGTTCCGCTCAACCCCACATCCCGCTGATGGGAAAACCAATTCGGCATTTCCAGTTCATTGTCCTTTTGGCATTCGGTTAATTCCTGCTCGCTCCAGCGGCGGCCACCGCGCCTGTCGGGTGTGGGAATGCTGTTGCGAGTCTTGGGCGCCTGGGGGCCCGAGCGGGAGACGTCTTCGGTAACTGCGATCTGCGCCGTGCGATCAGTGCGACAAGCACCAGATTGGCGGAATGGATCGGCATCTATGCAGGCAGCATGGATTGTATGGGGCGGCTGTCGAAGGACACACTAAGAACAAACTGCTCCAACCTTGGTTCACAACCGCTTGTGTTAGTCAGGTTTCGCACACGCTGCCCTTGCCTCGGCGGAGTGGTGCTCCGCACAGGTGGAGGATGAGAAACCGCTAGGACGCGGACAGGGCCGGCGAGTGTCCCGATCCCGTCACAACCGACTACGCACCAACTGTAATTCCGACCAATCTGTCAGCGACGGGACCTTCGACCAGGCCTCCGGTGTAGCTCGAGGCGGATCGCGTGATGGACACTGATAGCTGACAGGGTCACTGACATGGTGACATCATGAATTGCTAAGATAACCTCGGCCTGGCCGGTGTGGACAGCCTAGGGAAGCTATAAGAAGGCCGAGAGCCGCCAACAACGCACGCACACCCACGAAACAGCAACGACGGGCACGACGGCTCCATATCCATCCTCGACCTATACCACTTTGCACTTGCACCCCACGACTATCCTCTAACCATGTCCGGCGTTACCTGGAAGACCATCCTTGACATCAACAAGGTGAGTCGTTGCTGCGGGAGCATGTCCCATGAAAAGCACACGGCTAACGCACACGAACAGGCCCGTCGGTCGTACTATTCGCTCAAGCACTCATCGACGCTTACGGACAACGAGCTGATTGAGATTCTCGAGTCGGCGATCCACAACAGCCCGACGCCGTTCAACAACCAGAGCACGCGCGGCTTGCTGATCGTCGGCGAGAAGAACAGGGAGATGTGGGAGGCTGTCTGGGTGGCACACAGGACGACACTCCACGGACGTGAGTACCCGAGAGGGCTGGCCGGAGGGACTAGAAGCACGCCGGCATCTGGCAGAACAAATGTCGGCCCTGCCCTTGTCGACGTCGCGTCCGTCTTTTGTGCTGACAATGTAGCCGAGCACGAGCGCAAGGCCCGCGAGAAGTTTGAGAAGGCCTACCTCGGCGGCTATGGCACCTACATTCTGTTCGACGACGTGGACGTTGTCAAGGCTATGGTAGAGCAGAGGCCCACACTCGACGAGGCGTTCCCCGCATGGGTCGGCAACGCCGCCGGCATTCTCCAATACGTGATCTGGACGGCCATCGAGGCCGCGGGTATGGGCGCCAACCTGCAGCACTTCCCGCAGCTCTCGCCCGTGACGGCGCCGGCGCTCAGCGCGTTCCTCAACACGCCCAAGAACTGGGCATGCTCGGCCATGATCCCCTTCGGCGAGAGGGGCGCCGACCCCGCGCCGCGCGCATACCTTCCTGTCGAGGAGAAGGTTCGCATTATCCAGTAGGGAGACGAGGACACGCGCACCTCGCCGCGCACTTGGGCGCACTTGTAACAGACCTGTTAGAGGGAAAGTTGGTCAACATCAAGAGTAGCAGGTTCTCGTGTCAGCCGTGTGGAATGCAAAGGAACGTCATGATGAAGTTTGGGACCTCGATGATGCCGTCGGATCGGACACGAAACACGATGACCGAGCATTGCTCGGCCCGATATCCGCTGGTGCACAGGCACGTTCGCAGCACCGGCTCGGCCCGTCCCGCATGGTGTTCGCTGTGCTGTGCTGCGGACGACGTCAGAGGGTCCAAACACGGCGGGTCAGTGACGAGGCCATGCAGTCAGTGCCAACAGAACGAACCATTGGGTCAAGTGTCAACAGAATGAGTCATTGGCCATGGTGCGGAGACTTTACCATGGCGGCCTAGACGGAGCGCTCTTATGGCCTGCAACCCTTTTCTCCTTTTGGCGCGAGTCGGATGGCGTGCCGGACGCTGGGCGGTCCAGCAGATCACGAGACCCAAACATGGGGATCGCAGCCCCGGAAAAAAAAAGAACACGCCACCTATTGTGCCACGGACGCCATCGTCAAGGGTCAGCACAGACAATGTAACGGGTTGTCACCGTGGGGCCTCCCTGCACTTGCGACATGTCACTAAAACCAAAAGGGGAACCGGTGTGCGAGTCGCGGCAATTGCGTATCAGCTTGTGCGCAGCCACCTTGCTTGTTGCTTGTTGGATGGATGCATCATGTCTGTGGGACAACACCACCATTGCGCCAACCTGTCAGCAGCAGTAACCGCGTCCAGAGTCGTCTCGCTAGCCTTGTCACGTCTGAGCTGTTGATCGACTCTCGAGCTGCACGCTAAAGTGGCAGGACTGTGACTGGACTGCCCTCGCAAGGAAAGGCCACTGCGACACTGTGCGATCAGACACCATTCCCAAGCGCCCGAGGGCATAAATTGGGGCACTATTGACGATGCAGAGGCCGTGTGGTACGCCGACATTGCATTGAGATGGACGTGTGAAACTACGAATGCGTGTAGCGGGGGGCTATGCCCCGGGGGGGAGTAAGTATCACATGGGTATCCTTCGCCACACTGTCGTTTGTGGGATCGTGGACGGTTGTTTCACCCCGCGCCAGACAACAGCCCTTCCGGCATTATGAAGTCAATAATGTGTGCGCAGTTCGACCCTGGGCAGATAGATCTGTCTATACATTGGGTCTGCGCCTTCTCATAGCCCATGCGGCATAGGGGGGTGCCTCGCGAGATGCAACCCAGTGGAAGCTCGACGTAAGCAGACCATGCTGCTCTGAGCTTGAATGCTCCAATGTCTCACCTGTCGGCGTACTCCTCGCGCTCAGCGGCGCACAACCTGCGACTTGCCACACTCGGAAGACCTCGGGCGTCTGTTGACATTGCGATCGCAGGACCAGGCGGACCCAGGGTGTGCAGGTCCTTACGGCCACTCTGCCGGCAGGGCAGGTCATTTGGGTAGTGCCCAAAGGCGTGGGCTCCAAACAAGGGAAACTGTAACAGACCCAAGCTGGCGGTCGCCGGCCATCGGCGAGAGGAGAACGAGAGAGGGTTGCGCATAACCCTAGATTTGCAAACGGCAGGTTGGGTGGTGCCCTGGGTGCAGCGAGCCTGCGTGCTCCCTTGCCTGTCCTGGGGGCACAATGACGGCAGGCTGAAGCACGCTACTCGTGTTTAGCTTGCATCCGGCGTATACCATGCCGTCGGTCTACCCTGGTGGAGCTGAAGCACCAGGGACAGTTGCCTTCTGGTGAAACTCGCTGTGAACCAAAGCGCCAAAGCGGCGGCGGTCCTCGACGTCCGGCTACACACTGCTCCGCTTTGCTCCTCTCTTCTTGCGAGACCGCCATCGCTCCGTCCCTCTTCTCTTATCTTCTCATCTCGCACTCTTTCTTGCGCTTGCCGTATCCACAGAGACGTGTCTCTCTCTTCAACTCTTCACGGTCCGTTCAGCCTGTCTCGACCGACGGAACAGCGTTATCGCCATCAGCGTCCCATCCTCCTCCTCCACGACTCGCCCACCATGTCTGCCACCTCGGCCAGCGGCAAAGTGTGCACGGCCCCCGGCCCTGTTGCCCAGTCCTGTTGCTCCACCGTCTCAGGGGAGTGGTCGAGTGCCACCAACTCGTGTACCGTCCCGATAGTCGACAATGATGCGTTCAAGAACTGTGTCACCAACGCGTCTAGCGGTGCGGAGACCATCAGCTGCCAGCTCAACAGCAAGGCTAGCACGACGACCACAGCGACGCAGCCTAGCAGCGACGCCCCACCGCTGAGGATAACCCGTGGAGCTGGCGTCGCCGTCGTGGCTAGTTTGCTCCTCACTGTTATCTGCGCCGTCTAGATTATTTGGCTCAATGTGAGTTAAGACAGTGTTTTGAGACGCCCAGCGCTCCGCAGGTCCGCAACGCGCGCTCCAATGCGGTGATGCGCGCGGTAAACGGCCTTGTACTCGCAACACTAACATGCGAAGATTTCCAGGCGATCCCCCCCACACGGTCACAATCGTTTCGCCAAATTCGACTCCCTTTGTGGCACCGTTTCACAGGCAACTACTCACATGACCACTTGCGCACTCGCCTGTTTAACCTGGCCTTGCACGTCTCTATATGAATGCCCAACCGGCACTAACTCGTCGCCCCCCCTTCACGACTCCCACACGCCGAAGCAGAACTGTACCCCGTAGTATCACCTCCCAATGCCGACGACGACCAGAAAAGTAGCAGTACCCCACACCCATGTCAATACTCAAGGGCAGATAATAGTATTCTTAGCACGATGCCACGTGAAATGATATAGCGTTGCATGAGTATGATAAACCAGATACACAACCGAGCACTAGATGGGCACCTAAACAACAACTAGTACCCCCGTCCTCTATCCAAATGCGACACGAGGCTCCTCCTGAGCTTCTTGGGACGTCGGCGCAAGACCGAGGCGGTCGACCTCGGACTTGATGAGCCCACCAATGTCACCGATTGTCGGGGCCATGACGAAGCCTGCGTCGGCAAGTGCCTGGCGCTTGGCCGCAGTGGTTTCGCTGGGCTCCCACCAGACGGCACCGGCGTGGCCGTACACCTTGCCACGCTCAGTGGCTGCGCCAGCGACGAACCCAACAACAGGCTTGGGGTTGGGGTTATTTGCGCGGTACGAGGCGTAGTACGCCGCCGCCTCCTCCTCCATCTGGCCACCAACCTCACCGACAAGGCACACAATCTTGGTAAGAGGGTCCTCAAGGAGCACCTTGAGCGCCTCCCAAGAGCGGGTACCGGGGAAGGGGTCACCACCGAGGCCAAACACGGCGCTCTGTCCGAGTCCGAGGGTGGTAGTCTGCTGCGCAAGGTCGTACGAGATCGTGCCGGAACGCGAGATCAGACCGACGATTCCGGGCGCGTGGACCTTGAGCGGCTGGATACCCAGCTTGATGCGCTGGTGGGGGAAGATGGCGCCGGGGCAGTTGGCGCCAATGACACGCGTCTTGTTCTGCGAGCGGAGCGCAGCTTGGACACGAAGCTGGTCGAACTGCGGCACACCCTCGGCGTACGAGACGACGAGCGGGATCTCGGCCTCGATGCACTCAATGATGCTGTCGGCGGCAGCCGAAGGGGGAGCGAACACGGAAGCGATGCGGGGATGGAGCGCGTTGACGGCCTCCTGCACACCACCGAACACGGGCTTGCCGAGGAACTCCTGGCCGCCCTTCTTGGGGGCGCTGGAACCGACAATGTTGGTTCCGTAATCGTATGCGACCTTGGAGTTGGCCTGGGCCGCCTTACCGAGACCGACAACAATGGTGGGGTCGCCCTGGCGGACCTTGAGGTTGTCAATGGTCTGCTCGTACTGGCCGTCCCGGGAGAATACGACGGGATTGGGAGTAGCGACCTGGGCAGCGCTGGGCTTGGACTTGCCCTTGGCCGCGGCAGCGGCACTCGCAATCTCAACTGCACGGGCGGCGGCCGTGTTCATGTCGGCAATGTACTCGACCTCTGGGACGGCGGCCTTTGCGAGCTACAGCAAGTTAGAACAGATCCGTACAACACACGAGATAGGACTTACAATCTCCCGGGCCTCGTCTTCGCCAGTGCCACGCAGACGCATGACGATGGGAGGGATCCGGTGACCCTTAGCCTTGAGGTCGTTGATGTGCTTTACGCTCTCCTCGGCAATGAGGTCCATCTTCGTCAGACCACCAAACGAGTTAACAAAAATAACGTCTGCGTCCGGGTCGTTGAGAACGATATCCATGGCGGCGTGCACGTTGGCGATAGTGGCACCGCCACCACCGTCGAGGAAGTTGGCGGGCTGACCGTTAGCCGAGAGCTTCCAACTGTAACGTTCAACTCAAAGCTCACCTTGCCTCCGGCGGCGACCAGCGCGTCCATTGTGCTCATGGCAATTCCGGCGCCGTATCCGTAGCATGCAATGTTTCCATCACTCTTGTGGTAGAAGAGCTTGGCCGCCTCGGCCTTGTCCTCAAACGCGTGGGCCTTCTGGCCGAGGGCGCGGATGTCGGGACGTCCAGGAAGAGTGAAGTCATCGACAACCGTCGTCAGATCAGAGCTGGCATATTAGCACAAAGTCATACCAGGGTCACGAGACAGTTATGGCATCCCGACGGCCGAACGCCGGGCTAGCCGACCCATAATTTCACTCACATAGACTTGCCGTCGGCACTAAGGGTGCCCGTCACACGAACGATGCCGTTCTCCTGCCAGGCCTTCCAGACACCCTGGAGCACCTCACGTGCGCTAGCGTGCGCTGCGGGAGCAACCCCGACGGAAGACAGCCAGGCGTCGACCTCGGTCGTGGGCGGGAGCGACGGGTTGTTGATGTTGAGCTTGAGGACCTTGCCGTCGGCCTCAATCGTAGGCGAGTGGTACACACGCGATGCGATGAGCTTGAAGGGCACTCCAGCTGCGGAGCCGGACGCGGCGCCGGCGGGAAGGTACTGGAGGCTGTCAGACACTGTCGCCCACTCGAAACGGTTGGATGCGCACTTTGGAGAGGAGCTCGGCGGCACCCTCGGGCCTGAGGTGGAGCTGGCGGCGCTGGCGCTGGGCAAGGCGCGCTCCCGATCGCTGTAGTGTCCTGAGTCCGAGCATGGTGAGATAGTGGTGGTGAGAGTGGAAGAACAGCGTCAAAATCGTGTGCGGCTCACCGTTTTGATGTCCGGCACCATGCTAGCGACCGGTCTCGCCTTCGTTGCGTAGTCGCGGGCGGCGGCAAGCCGAATACCGATCGCCATCATCACCACCATGTCGCCGATGATGGTAGGCTAAGGCCGGAAGCACGCTGGAATCTCGATACCGAACCCCGTTTTAATGCCGATGTCTCCGAGTGGCCGGACTGACGGAGCACCTACGGCCCAGCCGAATCCGAGGTCCGTCGTCCGCATGTACTTTGTTCTCGGCCGATAGCTATACGCGGTCTCTTCATTCAAAGCTCCATAATAAGTATGTCTACCTCGTCAGCCGTGGAGCGTATGCGAACAGATCGCGGCCATCTGGCAGTCGGAACGGACATTTCGTCAACCCAACGTCCCCCGGCCTCCAAGCAAGTCGAGCCCGGGATCAAACGATATGCCCCAACCCCACGTTCGGACTCTTGATTAAATGAAGTCCGCTCCGCTCCGTATTAGACGTCGTCTGCGATATCCGGCGGATGTCAATCACGTGGGAATCAGACTTGTCTACTCATCCTCTTGGTTGCCGTTGGTAAGCATTGCGAAGCCCTTGCAAAGCCCAAGTTCTATTTACTACCTCCGAAACCAAAGTCGGATATGGAGTTCGGGGTCTGCATTGCGCGTCTCTGCTCTATCGCAACAGCTATGCTCCATCACAAGCAACCCGATTGCAAGAACATTACATGACAGGTGTGTAGGTGACAGACGACGGGAGCACTTGGTTCATGATGTGACAGCTGACCCAGATGCACAAACACCATCTGTACTGACCCTGGTTCCTGCGGACCACCACAACGCGACATGACACACTCTCCACTCATGCTCCGGGAAGCACCCTCCCACTGGCATTCCCGACATTGCGCTCATAGGAGTATTGGTAGAGGTCCCGCTCTTGACACCACTGAAGGTGAAGAGATTAACTCTGCCTCGCAAGAAGAGGCCCAACTCCTCGTGCTCCTCGTGACACGGGGATCTGCATGAGGCCTAGCTCGCCAGATACACAGCGAGTCAGCCGACAATAAAGGAGAAGCCAACTGTGTACATAGAGCAGCACCGGAAGCTGAACAGTATTCACCAATCCTTCACCGTTATCAAGTCCTTCAGGGTTGAGTGAGTCGAGCGCGCCGAGCGACGTGTTGTGGCAAGGCCGCTTGGACGCGGAGCTGACCGTGGTACTTTGTGCTGGTGCAATGCCCTCACACCAACCTCTAGTTGGGCACGACACAGACGCTCAGGCCTTTCGACACCCATCGTTCCGCATTCTAGAAAGCATTCTATAAACGCAGCCCAGCGATTTGATGCTCGCCGCGTTTCCGTCTTCTGCGTCTGATGGCATCGCCCTCCTGCATCGCCGTCCTTGGTGTTCGTGTCCCCCACAGGTTGTCATCTCGCACCAGATCACCAACAGATGAATTGACCGATGACAACAAAGCCTCGAGGGATCGAGCGAACGACATGCAGAGGACATACTAAGGTCCCCCCTGCCTCGCAAGGTCCCCCCTGCCTCAGCATGCATGTTTGTGTGTCTCCGGGCACTGTCGAGTTTGACCCCCGACTCGCGGCTTGTCCAGATCAACTGACGGCTGTCGTTCGCCGAGCGCGGTGCAGTATACGTTTATGGTGGCCTGTCGCATATCGCCTTCTCGCTCAGAATGCGCATAGTGTATGCCAAGGATGGCTCCTGCTTACCAACCTCGTCAACTTCGGAAAGGGTATATAGTCCGCGGTTCTCGCGGCCGAGCGCGGCATTCCAGTAATAGCTCCTGCCTGTATCCTGTCGACTAGCGTCGAGCGCGTGTTGTTAACTCATAGCTATTCCTGGTCAACTGGAATGAACCCATGCTATTCCTGGTCAACTGGCCCCCGATGACCTGGCATACACCGCGCGGTCTTCGGGCATCGCCGTCATCATTCTGGGATCGATATATAGGTACGTGCATCGTCAACCTCCTGTTAAAAGCGAACACCTTCATCTTCTTCTCTCTTCTTCATGCAAGTGAGTTCTAAAAAGCAACGCGCCAACGTTTTCAAGTTCATGACGCCGAATTTGCCATCTGGGTAGCGATGTGTCACAGGACTGACTTGATTTTCAGAGAACCTGGACATGTGTCCAACTATGGTGGCAACGTGGGACTCCAACACGTGCTGGGCACCTGGTCTGGAGCACTCCGGTGCCACGCCTCGTGACAACACAGCACTCCAACGACTCTGGGTTCCTACGGTACTGACATTCGTTTAACGCCCTGAATTCATTGGCCCTACTCATGCCCACTGAATGCGAGGCGCTGAAGCGTCGTCGACGTCTTGCCCTCGCCGTGAGCGACGTCGACGACGGCAACGGAGATGGAGTTCGTGGAACCTCCAGGGACCCGGGAACGTGTAGCCGAGGCTGGAGATTAGGAAACCCACAATTGTGGAGGTAAGGGCTTACCCATCTGGCCACGGGGAGATGACAAGATCACTGCGGGCAAGGTCGCCGACCCCCGTGGCGATGGCCGCCGTAGTGTGGGGGCAACATGAGTTTATTCTGGACCAATCACGGATATATCTAACGCTCGGACGTCTCCCCGCCGGTGGAGATTCCTTCGTGATCATTGTAACTGGAACGGGCGTCTTGGCACACCCTGACAGGCCCCTTGTGGGCAACACCGGGGGCCGTAAAATGCGGACTTGAGGTGACGGGGAGGTTACGCGATGGCGGCCGACATTGGCGCAATCCCACGCCCAGCGCAGGGGAGATGCACCAAGGTGTACTGAGTTTTGAGAGCTTTCAGATGCCTCCAGGTGCAACTATCAGAACCCAACTATTGTCGACTAACTGCGGTAGTGTCGTCGGTCTGCACCGAGAATTTCATCTATCCAACCGCCGACGGACACCGCCGGTGAAATGATCGATTGGCGCGTGCTCTCGAGGTGGGCGGAATAAACACAAGGACGGTTTCTTCTGTGCGTTGAGTCACGATTGGCGTCTATGGCTGGGCATGTGGGCACGACGACTCCGGGTCAGCCGATTTGCGTGGTTCCGTGCCTTGGTTTGCCCACGCGCTCGATTCTAGGGAAGGTCTCGAAGGCGGCAACAGGCGGTATCACGGTGTTCAAGGACATCATTCCAGGGTGCTATGCGTACGGGTAAATGGCGGACTCGCCGTTAACAATAGTACTTATCTATCATCGGCAGCCACCGCCACCGATGTTACCGAGAGCTGGCAAACCTTCCTCGGAGCGCATAGCTCTGGACCAGGCCTCTGTCGGCTCAACAGCTTGGTCAGGATGCCGGCCCTCCGTGTTCCATCGGGCGGGTGCCCAAGCCACATCATCCGCAGTTGACCTTCCGGGTGCCGCACAAACCAAGAGCAGGTATATCACCTACAGGGTTCGTTGACGCGTAGTTACTCCTTTGGCAGCTACTTCCCGCCGACCCCAGAGCGATCCTGACCTTATCCGGCTTTCGGTCTGGGACATCCTCGCCTGCGCCGCGGGCCCGACAAGGGTTCCCCACAATCTCAACCTCTGTCAGCCCGGTTGCAATCCCTATTCTGCAGCCACCTCTACGACTCCGCTTATCCCTGCCGGGGTAGCCATGTGGAGAACCTTCAAGGTGCTCCACAACAGGCTTGGGGCACCGGGGAGCGCGTTACCGCCTGACCGTTGTGGGGTTGTGGGACAGTGGAACTGTACGACTGCTGTGAGACGAGTACAAAATGCCGGCGATGGAGGACTCTCATCGCCCATCAAGATCGCCCATCGTCCGGCCCACACACATCGAGATCGAGCAGCCACAACAACCTCTGGATACTAGACCGTTCCATTAGATACACAATGAACGTGTCCGACGGCTCTTCCACGCCCGAGAAGGGCGCTGGCTCCCACATTGAGCACTACAGTGAGAAGACGCCTGGGAACCTCGAGTCTCATCCCGACCACCCCCACTTTGTGCCCGGCGTTGAGGGACACCACCACCTCGAGAAGAACGTCGACGCCGGCTTCGACCCGCTTGTTCTCAAAAAGATTATCCGCACGACGGACCTGCGGCTGATCCCCATTCTCTCAGCCATGTACTGCATCTCGCTCATCGATCGTACCAATCTGTCCCTCGCCCGTGCCGCCAACGATAAAGCCATGCACGTAACACTCCAACTTGGGGAAGGGCAACGCTACACTATCGCCACTTTAATTTTTTTCATTCCCTACATCATCCTGTCAGTCCTCATCGAATATTCACGCCTCGCGAGTAGCTACTAACCCCACAGTGAAATGCCCGTGAGCCTTGATGCCTTGGTGATAGGCATGAGCCACCACTAACTCTGTAGTCTCAGATCGGTCTCCGCAAGTTTGGCGCGCGCTGGTGGCTTGGTACCAGTGTCATTCTCTGGGGTATCGTCATGCTTGCCATGGGTTTCGTCAAGACTTGGAACCAGCTCGCTGCCGTTCGTGCCATTCTGGGTATTTTCGAGGCAACCCTCTTCCCGGGTGCTGCGTACCTCATTGCCTGCTGGTACCCCCGTAAGCAGATGGCCGTCCGTAACGTCGCATTTTACGTGATTTCCATTGTCATCTCTGGTTTGTCTGCAACCCTCGCGTACGGTCTCTCGAAACTGCACGGTCGCCATAACCTCCAAGGTGTGAGTGTTCAGGGACTGTAAACAGGATCACGCACGCTGACAAGACAGTGGCAATGGATCTTCATCATTGAGGGTTGCATCACTGTCGGCATCGGATTCATGGGCTACTTTCTCATCACCGATTTCCCGGACAGGGCCAAGGTGAGCTGGAGTGCAAGACAAGGCAGCTCGGATACGTGCTTGGGCTAACTGTCAGTTCCTGACCGAGGAGGAGCGCGAGATTATCCAGCTTCGCATTGAGCGTGACCGTGGAGATGCAGTCGCCGACCCCATGACCATGCAAAAGTTCAAGTCTTACATCACCTCGCCCCGCCTCTGGATCTACGGGTACATGTTCGGCTCGTCCACTCTAGGCTCGTACTCGCTAGCGTACTTCCTTCCTCAGATTCTGGCAACCATGGGTTTCGTGAGTGTCGAACTGATTCGGCGCGATTGTCGTGCCACACTCGATCCTCGGGTCTACTCTAGCCCGCCTTGTCGTTCGGTTACTAACGCTGCGCAGACCAATGTGCAAGCTCAGCTCCTCGTTGCCCCGCCTTACGTCTGGGGTTCGTTATTTCAGCTTTCTTTGTGTTTTGGAGTGTCGGCTGACTGGACTAGCTGCTATTCCCGCCCTCTCGACCGCATTCCTTGCCGACCGCGTCAAGAACTGCCGCTCGGTTGCGGTCGCCTTTAACGCCCTCTGCGTCATCCTTGGAACCTGTCTGTACTCGCAGCTCGACCGCGCCCACAAGGCTGGCCGCTATGCCGGTGTCTTCATCGCCCTGGGAGGTTGCAACGCCAACGTCCCCCTCATCCTCTCCTGGGCTCAGACATCCATTCGTTCCCAGTCCAAACGCGGATTCACTGCTGCCCTCGTTGTCGCATGGGGTGGAATCGGTGAGTCATTAAACCTCGCCAGCGTTCGCTAACGAGTATAGGTGGTATCATTGCCGCTGTGGCTTTCATGGAGAAGGAAGCCGCGAAAGGATACCCGACTGGTGTTTACCTAACCATCGCCATGAACGCCCTCACCGTCTGCTTCTGTCTTCTCCTCGGCGTCTACTACAACGTGCAGAACAGGAAGGCTGCTCGCGGTGAGGTTATTCTCGAGGGTGAGCCTGAGTTCCGTTACCAGATTTAAGTGGAGTGTAGAACATTGCGCGGATTGTCAATTGTACGGGAGTGTGCATCTAGGGTTATTGGGGTTGCAGTTTAGTATATGGGATAGTTGTGATGGCAGTCGAGGCATTGTGAGATAACTGAAGTAGGTCTGAGGAAGAATGAATCTGTTTGCATGTGCCTTCGTCATGCCATTCGGGGACAGAAGCATCGAACTCGTCATGCAAACGCTGCCTTTGTCTGCTGGTGGCGGTCCATTTCCTGTCCCTCTTCCAATGCTATTATCGTTTTCTTTCCAGTGCCCAGAGAACAAAACGAACACCTCCCGATTACCAGAAGCAGGATCAGAACTTGTAGCCGAATTCTTCAATTAACATTCTGGAATGACTTCCGTAGTATTCTTCCCGGAGAGTATTGTCCGGATCCACTCGACACGCTCCGCCACCCTTCATGACGGTCAGGAGACACCAGGTCCTCTCATCCGTGGAGCAGGCCGTTGAGGATATAGGTATAAGGCGGAATCCATCCGCCTCATGTATCATGTGCCTTCGGCGGCTGCGGTATTTAGCATCCACCGCCGATTGCCGGGAACCATCGAATTCCGAGATGGACGATATGATAGTACCCTTGTAACTCTGCGACACAGCGAGGTTAAACGCAGACACCGGGCCCCAAAGCTCAATAGGGAGGAACAGGAATAGATAGCCCTTGAAAGGCTGCTTCGGATGTCTTTCCGTGCCAAGACTTATGCGGCGACCCGTGACTGCCGCCGGCCCACCCGTGTTCGCCAGGGGCCAGCCAGCGTTCTCTGGGTTCCTGGTGGAGCCACCGGGCCCCGAAATGTTGACGGTATAGTCATCGGAACTGAACGAGAGGCATACCCCCGTCTACCCTGCGAAACTATCCAGTTCGCTGCTCTATTCGTGATCTGAGGTTGGGTCCCAGGGAAGTTGTCCATAAACAATCCTAGTAGGAGTTATGGTAGCAGGAGTTATGGTAGCAGGGGTTATGGGAAGGAGGGGTTATGGAAGCCGCCCCCTCCCCCCCTGGATGACAGCCGTCTGCAGTATTACGGCTAGGTATGTGTTGTCAGGACACGACTGTTCTAGTCCCCTGATCCAGTACCGTCTGTTCACGTTGAGCCGAAGCTGGACATATGACATGACAGCAGAAAGCGTTGCAATTAGGTGGGTCGACATAACTCCTACACCATCGGTTGGCCGCAAAGTGTCTCTACTCAACTTTGCCAGGGATCTTCGCCGCCGATGTCGTACCAGTTGGCGAATAACGGGCAATACCTGCCAACCATCCAAGACTGCTGGTCAGCACAGCACAACATACATCGTTGCCAAAACATGTAGACGCACCGCATAGCCAGGAGGCCGAACGTGATGTCCACGTTGCCGTGAATGAGCTGCGTCCATCGCCAGGGCTGTACTCGGAGGTCACTGGGCAACGGGATGAGAGTCACAGTGATACTGTCATTAACAACTGTCCCATCCTTGGACGCCTCACTGAATCACCTGCACGTCAGCGTAAATAGGTCACCAGCACCACTCACATCTCCGACAGCAAGGGGAATGAGGAGAGCTCGAACGAGTTGCTCCTGCAGCCGAGCGTCGGCTCGCTTGAACACCGGGAAAATCGAGAACGAAACGAGGGCCAAGAGCGCGAAACACGAACCCAGGGCGCCGATGAGCATGCCACCGCGCACCGTGCTGCCGACAGCCGAGGTAATGGGCTCAACACCATCTGGCAGCAGGTCGTCTCCGTAGACGCCGGGCCGGAAGAGCGCGTAGATAGCCCCTGCAAGCGAAAGGGTCTAAACGGTTAGCTGCAGATATGCAGGGAAGCACCCACCGGCTCGACGAGCCAGAAGAAGTAGAAGTACCAAGGCGGGAGCGTATCCTTGGATGCGGGCATCGCGGCTAATATCTCGGGGTAGGGGATGATTCAAAAAATGAAACGAGATAAGAGGGGATAACGTACGACAGTGCCGACGTCGTGACGTTGCGATGCAATGACCATGGAGTCTGTGGGGTCCCCGCGTTTTATAAAACACTATAGTGCAAATGCACCTGATCTTATTCGGTCCTCCCGTTCAACCATCCGTCCTTGAATTGTCTTTTTTGCTCCTCATTACCAAGAGCTGTGGCACAGGATTGCTGTTATTCCGGCCGATGATAGACGGTCGCATAGTGGATATGAAAAGGCAACTGAATGCCCTTTCTTGGTCAGTGATCAAGCGCAGTGCCTACGTGTTGAGGACACACTGGGCAGACTGGTGTAGGTGGTAGGATCCTCCGGCCAACAGTCTTGTGCCACAACTTGTAGTTGAAGGCTGTTGCTCCACCGAATGCTCCAGCCGGCTCGGTCAATCTTGCACCGTTTCTGGATCAGGTCATTCCCGAAAGCTTGAACCATGCTCTGGCGTCCCATAAAGCCATGACCTTCGTAGGCCATTAAGAAGTGGAAGATTGTCTGGCCACCAGGACTCCCATCCCATCAGGTCACACAGCCGATGGCGGCTTTGTTATGATGCAGAGTGCTTAACGTTACGAGGTATTCCGACAGGGTCAACCGTAGGTCCTCGCTAGTATATCGGTTTAGTATAATCGCCTTTCAGACGGTGGCAGCGATCAGCAGCCTCTCTTGGATCGCGATAGGGCAGGGTTCGACTCCCTGGCGGGGAACAGCGGCTAGCAGCGAGAGCTTCTGGTCCTTTTTGGAATACTGTCCCAGGCGCGGACGCTGTTAAGGCTTCACAGCGCACATAGCCATGCCCACCACGACGCCGCAGATACGAGGCCCTACACTTCTGCCATCCCATTCTCAAGAGACCTCCATGAGACCAGATGAAGTTAACCAGTGAGGAGGTCTCTGGAGACTTAGATGGGTTGGTTCGAGGGCATGTAAGCATTCGAGAAAAGGCATCTGAATGCCAGTGAACTCATGTTCATCCAACGCCCGGAAGAATGCATTAGTTATGATATTTTATTCCGAGCACAACGGTTGGGACCAGGTGATCTCTAGTGAAGTCCATGGAAGGGCCCTTACCCTCCTATCGTCACGTGGCTATTTTCCACTCCTAGCAGGCCAAGGAAGAGCTTGTCTCTCCAGGCCATTTCTCCAGTTCGGCCCACTTCGAGGTTTTTTACGGCCAAAGTGGTTAAGACGTTCTACTGTTATCGGGTGACCCGCAATTCAATCTCGTGTGTGAGATCGGATCTTGCCCGTTCAATATTGAAGAGGACATCGGGGCCAGGAGAAGGACAGGATGGAAGGAGACCTGGGTGGTTTGCGGTTGCCGACGGGTAGCGGGGGGGTTATGTGTTGTTGTTGATGGTTCCTAAACTCTGAAAAAAGACGCGTTTGTATCGGTGTGGAAGGGTGGAAGGAGGGCCTTCAAGATAAGCGAGAGAAAAGGATCCTACGGTCCTCCACAAAGGATCGCAGTACTGTCACAACCTTCCGAACGGCATGCGCGCGAGACGAACGGGGTCTCAAACGGGGTCTCCGCGCATCCATCGGAGAGTATCCGTTCCGGAGAGCCTTCCTACAACCCGGACTCTTCCTCCTTCAGTTCCCCACAGCTGCGCGACTGTCACCTCTGGCGGCACAGGCGTCAGTCCAGAGCGTTCGCCTGCTTACTCCGCAGAGCAAGCAAAAACATAGGTCACGACGGGGATCGAACCCGCGATCTCCTGATTACCGCTACTTAAGCTTATCGTAGTCAGACGCCGTACCATTTGGCCACGCGACCGCTGTGTCGGTTGCTTTGGTCTCATGTCTGCAAGCGGTTGGCCCCATAGGGGCGGAGACGGACTCTGAACCACAGTGCAGCATCTAGCGGCGCGGCACGGATACAGGAGACAAGTTCCCGTCAATGGTATTCGCAAGCACACAGCAGATGCAGAAACAAGGCCAGGAGCGACCGCAGGCGATGCCACTGCTGGCCTCTGCCAGTAGCACTGTAGGAAGGAATCGGTAACTCTTGAGCATGTGATACTGTTACATGTTAAGCCAAGTCATGCGGAGCATCCGGAGCGAGCCCTTCAAAAGTGCCGTTGGACTTGACGTTGATGATGCCAACAGGGGAACGTTAGAAGTCCTGACTATCAGCCTTCCTTCAGTCGCAAGAACCGACAGTGGGCCCAATAGTGCCTGGGAGGGACTCCTGCCAACAGCACCGGACCCCACAAAGTGCCCCTCGCCGAAGCCGTCTTCCTTCAAGGTGCCGCGCAGTAACACTCACTGTGACGCGGCCGCCAAACTGCCAGTCGGCGTTGCCGGCAATGAAGGGGTCGCGCTTCGGCCCGCCGATCTCGCCTGTCTTGGGGTTCACCTCACCCTCAAACTCGGGTGCGGCGCCCTTGCGAAGGTCGGGATGCTCGAGATCAGCGGCGGACAGCTCTTCGGCAGACTCGACGCTCGGGGCGACCTCGGCCTCCTTGACAAGGCGCTCGAATTCAGCCTGCTCGGCAGCGGGAAGGGGCGGCGGGCCGGGGCGCGAGAAGGACCCCGACGCGCGAGGTGCCGAGGTCGAGAGGGCGCGGGCGAACAGCGCGCGGCGCAGAGCGGGGACGAGCATGATGGACGGTGCTGGTGGAGGAGTCAAGTTCGAATCGGGAGTCTCGGACATTAGTGGCGACTAGGGGGCGTTATCGGAACTGATAAGCGGGAACAATAACGTGTAAATATCTTTGTGCCGGTAAGTGGAGGTCCGGACATCCGAAGACGTATGATGGTGTAAGCAGATCCTGATGATAGTGAGCAAGGCATCCTTGACAGCGTTCTCAATATTATCATCAGCTTCAGCAGCTCCACCAATTTACAGTTTCAAGACGTCCCAAAATGGTGCTCGCATCAGCTCCCCTCAAGGTAAGCTGCCTGCTCAGGACAGTTTACTGACCTCACAGACCGAGTTCGCAGTCGACATGACCTGCCAGAACGTGAGTCGGCAATGCGGGCGAGCTCTAACAGTAACAGTGTGTTGGCGCTGTGCAGGAGGCCCTCCGGGATGTGAGGGGTGGGTGTCCATGGTCATGGAGACTGTAATCGTGTGCGCTCGCGATACGTGTCTTCTCGCCACTGTTGACATCGGGGAGCTGTGCTCACGCCAGGCATCGACCGGTACGACATTGAGCTCGAAAACAAGCGCGTCACAATCACCGGAACAAGTGAGTTGCATGGTGTTCCGTTCTGTCTCCTGACCTCAGCGCCCCCGTCGCAGCTCCTGGCCGCCCTCAAGTCGACGCACCGGCAGGTGCTAGTTCGCGGCGCATCTGCCGCCGACTCGTCCGTCCCCGCCGAGGCCGCTGTGACCATCTTCGAGTCGCCCGTCCCCGTACCCGCCGTTCCCGGCCAGAGCTCAGGAATCCGCCCCCTTCCCGGAATGAACGAGGAGGAGCACAGTCAGAAGGTGTTTGGCATTGCCCGCTTTGTGCAAATTGCCCCCAAGTCGATCCTCATGGATCTCACCGTGCGTCTTCCGCCAGGGCAGACATCGCCGTTTAGCGTGTACGTGTCGCGGTCGGGCAACCTCATCGACCCCCCAGCGACGACGGGAAAGGTCTTCCAGGAGCTCGGCACCGTCACGCCGGACAAGGAAGGGTACGCAGACCTTTTCCGGGAGGTAGACGGCCAGCTGTGGGAGTGGATCGGACGGGCGTGCGTTGTCAACAAGGAGGCCGATGACAAGCTCGGCAAGGGCGAGATCGGTAGCGTCTTTGCCGGTGTCGTTGCGCGCTCGGCAGGTGCGTGGGGAAACGACAAGACTGTCTGTGCTTGTTCCGGAAGGACCATGTGGGAGGAGGGTCGCGAGATGCAGGCTAAGGGTATGCTATAGGGAGACGTGGCAATGATAGCATCCAGGTAGGAGTAATGTGGGATAGAACGTGTCATGTCTTCTACGAGTAATACTGCACCTCGAGCCCGACACTTCGGATCGCCTTGCCACTGTTTCCACTCAGAATGTCCGAGATGAGGCCGACCGAGACCAAACATTTCCGTATCCGAGCCTCATATAAGAGAGCTAGCGACCAGTTGCCTGAGATGCGCGCCTTGACCACACCATCGCGTTCATAGTTGTCGCCCTCGGGTCGCATTTTGGCTCGCGCGAGGGCCTGAATGCTCTCCTTCCGCAACTCAACCGCGTCCGCTCGTGTCTCAGCCTCGGGTTCCGGCTCGCGAAGAACACCACCAAGCTTCTTGCGTTTCTCAGCAATGATCCGGTCTGCCGCTGTCATCTCTATTACAGGCCCGACCTTCTCGGATCGGCGCCCGATCCACCACTCGCCGCCAAATGCGAAATCGCTCTCGTAAGAGTAGACGTTCACGCCGAAGCGGGTAGCGAGCGACACAGTTGGCGAGACCTGAGCAGCGTAGGCCGTGGACAAGAAGCCGATGAGGGGGTTATAGAGGACGGTGATGGTCGTCGGCGGGCTTGGGGCGACGTTAGGATTGGCAGAGGCGGGAAGAGTGGTGAATCTCATACCCGTGGAGACTGGTTATGTCAGACCCATATTAACAATGTTTGGCAGACATCACTCACGACCCAGGCTCTTCTGCTTGACAGAGAAGAAGACTTCTCCTCCCGCCGAGAACCGACCTCGCAGGGCGCCGTCCGTCATCTCCTCCTCGTCTACCCTTGCAGACTCGTCACCATTCGGCTCCGGCTGCCACGCAAAGTTGTACAGTCCGCGCAGCCCAAACATGCCGTCGGTTGCTGAGTACGTATACTCGCCCGAGTACCGACCAGTGTCGTGTTGGAGGGAAATGAGTAAGTTGCCAGGCGGCTGGACTGGTGCGCGCGACGCAGGCGAATCATCCTGTTGTCGCGGGGCCGCAAGGCGCGTGCCTGGTTGGTTTACAAAAGCGATTTGGGCCTGAAGAGTCGGTGCTAGGCGCGTTGCGGCAAGCCCGCTCAGGTGCATGGTTGGGAGATGCAGTCGCGAGTAGAAGAGATAGTCTCGTCCCTCCACCCGGCGACCACCGAGCCAGATTTCTGGTTTGCCCTGCGGTTCCGTGGGAGGAGGGTAGACGCGGAAGCGTTCCACCACGTCGCGGAAGGCCATGGAGCTTGATGGCCCGATCTGTGATTGTTAGTGGTCCCAAGGTGGGAAGAAGTCGGGAAACAAGGCCGGAAGCAAGGCGAATACGGGTCGCCTCGTCGCAAGTCAGACTCACGCCCCGCAACGGCTCGCTCGCCGTGAAGTAGGACATGCTCCCGTTGAGCTGCGGTAGCGCATCGAGCGCATAGCTCGTGAAGAAGATTGGTGTGGGAGCATTGGCGAGTTGGAGTATGAGCGAGTCGGGAACGGGAAAGTCGCTGTGATGTCAGTGCTTCCTCGAAGCCCAGAGGAGCCCAGAGGGGGGGAGGGGAGGGAGGAGCTCTCTCCTTCTGCTCGTCTTCCGCGCTGCAATCACCCCTCTCGCGACATTCAAGAACACATCCGGGAGACACGCTTCGCGCCGCGATCCCTCGCATTTTCCGATATAGATCCCGTCATCAACACTAGCGGCCATCAACGTACAGCAGAGCTGGAGGATCAGCACTCTCCGTCTTTGCCAGACGTACAAGAAGACCCTCGGGTAATGTTCGAGTAGAGGTTGTCCTCGTTCCATCCGATGGCGTCGTAGTACCGTCGTAAGAGAAGGGTGGAGAACGGGAGCATGGTTGGCGGATGTGGACAGTGGATGGGAGGTTGTTGCAATTCCGACGGTCAGTGGAGGAGCGGCAGCGGGCGCCATGTCATTTCGGCTGGGCCGGCCGGGGCCAATGGGAACCAGGTTGCTGACCACAACACCTGCTACCGTACTCTTTTTTCTTTTCTGTCGTTCTCACGATAACACTGATGCATACAAGCTGCAGTCGTAACAACCTCGTCCGCCTGGCTGCCAAAGCATGCAGCACCCCGCATCGGCTCGGAGATCCGGAAATCAGAGCGAGCGCAGGAGGATGTGCCAAGATTTCCTTCCGCCCCGATGTCCGGAGCACCGGACCGGCTTCCCGCGGTAAATGAAGGCTAGACGGCGACAGTTCCTTACCCCCAACAAAGATGCTGCACGAGACCACCCTCACAAAGACGCCGCACGAAACGGCCCGCTTCTTGTTGTTGTCTCCTTCTCATTCTCATTCTCGACAATCTGTTGTACTCAGTTCTAGCGCCATGGCCGACTACGCTACCGCCAAGCCTTTGCTCATCATTGTCATGGTAGGCCAGTACCGAGTTGGGTTGAGCTGACAGCAGGGTCCCGCCTCTTGGTGCGTCTTGAGTCCCGCATGCGGCATGCCTGGGGTCCGGTGGTGTCGGCACCTTCAGTGCTGCGGTGGAACGAGCTACCCGCAGCGATTATACTCGTGTGCCCATGGGCTCTTCATCTCTGGCCCAATGACACAGTGACGGCTAACCCCTCAGCGGTAAATCTACTGTCGGGTCCAACCTCGGCGCAGACCTCTCCATCCCTTTTATCGACGGTGACTCACTGCACCCTGCCGCAAATGTCGAGAAGATGAGCGCAGGCGTCCCCCTGACGGACGAGGACCGCCTGCCGTGGCTGCAGATCATCCGGGCGACAGGCGAGAAGGTGTGCCGGGAGCAGTTCGACGCCGGGAGCAGCGGAGGTCTGGGCCGCCCGGCGGTGATCATCGCGTGCAGTGCGCTGAAGAAGTATTACCGCGATATCCTTCGAGGGGATGTGTCGCCGCAGAACACTCAGCCTGTGAGTATGGCCTGTGCCGTGAACCAGCGGTAGGAGGCGTGGCCTTTCCGGCGTCATCCATGCAGCCATTGACTGACAATGCAGCCCAAAATGCACACAATCTTCGTCTACTGCAAAGGCTCACCCGAGCTGCTGGAACAGCGCATCTTGGCTCGCAAGAACCACTTCATGAAGCCGTCGATGCTGGCGTCGCAGCTGGCGACCCTTGAAGACCCGTCGAACGAGGACGGTGTCGCCGTGGTCGATATTGCGGGGACGCCCGAGGAGGTTTCCCGAAGCGCAGTGGAGGGTACGCGGCGGATTGTAGCGGAGATGGACGCGCGGGGCGAATAGGGACGCAGTGGGTCTTCTGTATGCTATGCATTTGTATGGGACAAGGAGTGCGAGTTGGACGGCCGGAAGGTAGACCCAGACGGTCAGACAAGAAAGGACCGACTCTCCATTGAGCCTGGAGGGTGCGTCATCGCGGCGGAATGTCGATTGTTCGAATCAGGTTTCCTCCATTCCACAACATCCATCATCTGCCACGATTATGCCGCCACCACGCAGCGTCGCCGTCGTCGGCGCCGGCCTCGCGGGGTTGACCGCTGCGTACCGCCTGGTCGAGGCTGGCGTGCGAGTTACGTTGCTCAACGCTGCCAGCCAGACCGGCGGCTGGGTGTCAACGTCCCGGCACAGTGTCGCCTTTGAGCGCCATGGCGAGCGGGTTGAGGGCGAGGTCGTGCTCGAGGCGGGGCCGCGGAGCATCCGACCCAAGGGGCCCACCGCGCCTTCCATGCTGAAGCTCGTACGTCGTGGACCAGGTCTTGGCTCTTAATGTTCCTGGCTGACATCGGCAAGATATCGGACCTCGGGCTTGAACACGAGATTATGCCTATTCCGACATCCCATCCTGCCGCGCGCAACCGCTTCCTCCTTAACCCGGACACGCACGCACTCGAACGTGTTGGTGTTTCATTGACAGGAACGCCTGCGCCGGTGCGCGCGCTGATCGCTGGTGCCATGCTGGAACCGTTCCGGCGACGTGGAACAGGGGAGGACGAGAGCGTTGCCGCGTTCTTCCGTCGTCGCTTTGGGCCGGCGGCGGCGCGCACAGCCTCTGCCTTTGTGCATGGGATCTACGCCGCGGACCCCGAGGCCTTGAGTGTGCGCAGCGCGTTTGGCATCCTTCCCGCAGCGGAGGCCAAGTACGGAAGTGTGGTGCTGGGCATGTTGTTGGGCGTTCGCAGCCGGGAGGAGCGTGAGGCGGAGCGAGCGGCCTGGGCGGCTGTCGGGCCACTGGGGAAGGAGAGGGAGGGGTGGAGCATGTATGCGCTCCGCGGAGGAATGCAGAGCCTAACGGATCGGTTGGAGGCGCGGATACGTGCGAGGGGCGGAGAGGTACTGTCGGGGACGCCGGTAGAGAGGATCGAGAAGAGTGGGGATGGTGTTTCGGTGAGTGGGCCAAGGTCCAAGGGGGTCGCCCTACACTTCTGTCTCTGATCCCCAGGTGCGCATACCGTCGACAACACTGGAAGTAGACCATGTTGTAGCGGCACTCCCCCCTGCCCGTCTCCATACCCTCATGCCCAACCCTCCACCGCACCTTCTCGCCAACAGCCAAACGACCGTTGGCGTTGTCAATGTCGTCTACGCTCTCTCCCCAGCCGAGATTCACCCCGAGGGCTTCGGCTACCTTATCCCCCACGTCCGCGGTGACGACAATCCCGAGGGCGCGCTCGGCGTCGTCTTCGACTCGACCGCACTACCGGGCATGGACGGCTCGCTGGAGGGGCGCGTGACCAAGCTGACAGTTATGCTCGGCGGGCCGCACTGGGGCGCGTACAGTGACACGCCGCCGTCGCAGGACGCGGATACGCTGCGGGGCCTTGCCCTCGCACATCTCAACCGCGTGTTCCCCAACCTCGCGAGCGTTGAGCCGCTACTCATTACGCCCCACATGAATCGCAGCTGCATCCCGACATATGCGCCGGGACATGCGGACCGTCTGGCGGAGATGCACACTGCGCTGCAGGGTGCGGGCGTCTCCGTCGTTGGCGCCGGCTACGCCGGCGTGAGTGTCAACGACTGCGTGCACTATGGGGACAAGGTCGCGCGAGAGCTGAGCAACGGCCAGGCGGTGACGGGTCTCGAGACGTTCGCCAAGTAGGGGTTTTTCTTCCATAGTATAGCATATCTGTTGGGTTCTCTTGCATCACGACTCTGCGCAGTGGGCACCGCTTCTGCAGGCCGTGCCATCACATCTCTACTGCTCGCCATCAGAAGCGTGCTGTTCGCAGTTCCTGAAAACATGGGCCAATCGGGCGGACGCGGAAACAAAGTCACGTGGATCGTGTCGTTTCGGACATGGCTGGTCCGGAGCAGGCGACCGCCGATCCTGGGGTTCATGACCAGCGACCTCCCGGTCGTTGATACCTCATCAACACCACTCGCAGCACCAAAACAGCCGACTATGGGCGCCTCCCAGTCTTCTCAGAAGGAGCACGTCGTCGCGCCTCCTCAGGAGGGCACGTCCGTCGAGGTGAGCAGCGGTCCTAGCTAGGACAGAGTCTCGAAGCACGGCCCCGGTCCCGCGCCGAGCATCACCGCGCGCCCACGGCCCCGCCGACATGCCCGCTGACTACCAAAGTTCTCGCCCTCCCTCATCTCGCGCCTCATGACCCCGTCCTCGCCCTCGGACGCTGCCGCGAGCACGGACGAGCTGGTGCGGCGTCGCCTCGCACAGGAGTCGGCCGCGGTGCGCGCCAAGGAGGCCGAGATCCTGTCGTCCATCTCCGCTGCGCTCGAGAAGGAGAACATCGACAAGGACACGGGGCTGAGCTCGGAGGTTCTCGGGCGCGACATTGACGAGGTGCGCGAGAAGGTCGAGCGCATGGCGAGCGACAAGAAGAATCGCGAGACGGAGGCGCTCTCTCGGGCCAAGCAGGGTGTCGTGCAGTGCTATCTGTGAGTGTTGGTGGGCGAATGAGGAGGGGAGGGGAGAGGTCCGGTGGAGAGGTGTGTGTCGGAGATGTGTAAGACGCAACGCAGTATGAGGCTGTCGACGGTAGGAATCTGGTGTCTTTACTAATGTCGGCGGACTGGACCATCCCGGCTGCTCGGCTTGCGGCGCCGACGAACCTCATCGGGCACATGTCATATCAGTCCTTGAAGGATTCGGCCCTTGAGGGCCTTATCAGTTGTCTATGCCGCGACTCACTATGTCAAGCGCTAGTCACGGGTCGTCTACCTAGTCACGGGTCGTCCACCTAGTCGCGGGTCGTCCACTCAGTCTCGAGTAGAGCACCTTCATGTGTCCACGACGATCCTCACCTCTCCTCCTCCAACCTGCCCGTTCTCACATCTGCGCTCAGCGATCTGCTAACACCTAGTACCAACAAGGACACGCCTCTCAACTGCTGGCGTGAGGTCGACGCGTTCAAGGCCGAGGTCTCGAAGCTTGAGCAGGCGTTCGTCAAGTCCCTGCAGTAGATCTGATATAGGCATGCATACGTGCATAGGATGGGAGGAAAGGTGAGGATACGGTACGGGGGGAGGGACGCTGTGGAGAGAGGGTGCGGGTGGGTTTTGGCGCCTGCGAGCTGGATCGCGGTACCGGAAAGGTAGGAAAGGCGGAGAACAGAGGCGCTCGTCGGCACGACGACGATTGCCGCACCCCGCACATAGTGTTTCTGGGGGCACAAGTAGGCGGTGAGTGTTGACCGGATGTGATGAGGAGCTGGGAATCCTCGGCTTACTGCGCCTTGGCATTTGAGAACTGACAAAGTGTTCAGTCATGACAGACGGGGTTTCGAACAATCTGCGTCGTTCCGTTTCGACCACTGTGCTGACCGAATCCCGAGCCGATATCGGCGATGAGCGAGTCCAGGTTGCAGCAATCCAGCATCCAGCGGATCCAGCTGTTGGCATGCCTTGTGTTGGTGGGCCTTGTGGCATGAATGCTCGACTGATCCGGCGTTGACGGACACTGGCGCATTCGCGTGGATCTTTGACTATCCGTCGCGATCGCATTGCACACTAGAAACGTCGGAATCCCGAGGTGATTCAGAAACATCGCAACGTGCGCGCCGAATACGAACTGGAAATGACGCGGGGAGCTCTTGTGCTCCGATCCGACGTCTTCGTCGGCCGAGCTATTCCCCCAGACATGAGCGGGGAGGGCACTTGGCTGCTCTCAGACACCGCCGCTCACCACCGTCTGGCTCCTCACCCTCTCACATCTTACGGTTGTGCCCCGCCCGCCCAAAATCAACGAGCTCTGTTGCCGACACTGTGGCGAACAAAATGCGGAAGTGGTGTGTCTATATCCGGCCTGACCTGTTCTGCCACGGCTGTAAACGTCGACGGCAACATTTGCTCGGAATTGATTCACTGTGTTCATCCTTCTGCTCGTTTGTTACTGTCCCTATTGCTGACAGGCGAGCACAAACTTCCCGATCCCATTGATACGCTACCCCCGCACAACATACACTCAATGTTCTTGTACCCAGTCCCATTAGCCCATTCCACACACCTCCCACCCCCAACACCTCCCGGCTACTGGTAGCGGAACGCCGCGTTACCCCTAACCATCAGTGTCTTTCCTCCTCAAGTGGCTTACTCTGGCTCGAATTCCCCCCTGTCGGCCCGGCGGTTCGCCCAGATCATCCACAACTTCAGTCCCGCCGACATGATGATGGCAAAGACGTTCATGGCGACCGTGAGCCATACGCCTGTGGGATAGCCCCGCGTCGCCTCCCTCTCAAGGAACGAGACCGAGGCGATAATCCCTCCAATACCACCCCATGCAATAACCAGCGCGGCGCAGAAGGCGCGCTTGGACTGGGAGCGGATGTTGGCCTGCGACCATGAGACGACGAGAGGCACGTTGCCATTGGAGCCGGCCGAGGCGAGCTGCGGTTAGCGGGTGATGAATGTGGGTAATTCGGCGGTTGGGGAATGTTTACCACAATCCTTTGTGCCTTGGAAGTGGGCGAGTGAACTACTGTCCGCTGACGACTCTGCTGGACACTCACGAAAAGGCCAAAGTATCGCGCACCCTTCTGCGACATGGGCAGCTGAGAGTAGATCATGGTGCCGGTGATCATCGTGAGGGCATTAACCACGATCATTTGTCCTCGCCACTTGGTGCGGTCAGCGACATAGGCGAGGGAAACGGTCTGGATCATGGTCCACACGGTCGGAGGGCAGGTGAGGATCTGTGACTCCATGTTATTGAACCCCATGGTCGCGAGGATGCGAGGCTGGAAGTAGGCGAGTGAGTAGGCGCCCATGGTGGCACAGCAACTGGGTGTTAGTCCGTTCGCGGTGGAGGAGCCGAGGAAAGAGGGGAGGCCCAAAGTAAGCTTCTGATGGGTATTACTGGGATATCATTGTTATTGTGTCTCGCGGACGAGGCGAGTGCTTGGAAGTCTGCTGATGCTCACATCCTGCCGAAACACCAACTCCTCTCCCCCCACCCTTCCCGACCCACTAACCAGACTCACAGCAAGTAACCCCAGATCCACAACTTGAGGTCGCGCGAGTACTTAATGATCTTTGAGAAGTTGAGGACATCGGGTACCGCATCCGCGCGATCACGCTGGATGCGCGTCGTGACCACCTTACGCTCCTCTTCAGTGAGGAAGTTTGCGCGGTCGGGAAAGTCGACAATGAGGAGCCATCCGAGGAGACCAATCACAATCGTGATGATGCCACATATGATAAAAATCCAGCACCAGCCAGCGAGCCCGCGCGTGCCGTCCATCTGCGAGATGCCCCATGTCATTATGCCTGCAAGACCCGCACATACCGCTGAGGTGCAGAAGAAGATGGAGTTACGCGACGCCATCTGCTTGCGCGGATACCAGCATGCGATCAGGTATGCGGCACCGGGAAAGAGACACGACTCGAAGATGCCGAGGATGGCGCGCTGGGCGACGAGGTCGGTCCACTTCTTTGCGAATCCCATGCTCAGCATAATGATGCCCCAGACAACGGTGGCCGTCCCAAGCCACCAGCGTGCGCCGAATTTGCGCAACCCGACTTGGGACTGGGGTTAGAGACATGGAAACGGCGGGGAGCTCACCGGGATCTCGAAGATGATGTAGGTAACAAAAAACATGAGGGTAATAATCGTGAACCGAGAACCAAGATCGAGACGCAGCTGCTTGTGCATCTTCATCTCGTTTGCAGCGCGTGCGAGCGACAGGTTATTGCGGTCGATGAGCGAAATGGAGTACATGGCAATCAAGATTGGAACCACGCGGAGGTCGACCTTGCGCATGGTGCGTTTCAGCAGCACCGGGTCAATGCCGTGGTCAATGTCGAGGTGGGCATTGCCCGTCTCGACATCGTCAGAGAGCTTGGCGGCCACTTCGAAATGGGACACCTCAACCACGTCCTTCTTGTCGTCCACCTCGAGATGGGACGTCTCGCCTCCATCCTTCTTGTCGATCATTGTGAGTTGGAATAAGGGGAGAGAAGAAGTGGTGTTGAAGGAAGTCCCTCCGTCGGATCCACATATAAGGGGGGTCCCAGAGACCGGATTAGTACGGTCCTAACCGGTAACACCAGTTGACCTCCTGCAGCAGCGCTGTTCATCGAGGCGCAGATGTTAACCGTGGCCCGGGCTGCCACCTCCAAAGCCTGGTCCGGCCTTTGAACAAGCGTCTCGGCTCTGTTCTTGGCAGCTTGAGACTTGTGCTTGTATCTACCGCTCCCAGTCTACTGGTGGTTTGCCCGATTCGGAGCCTGATAACGATAATCCGGTGAACGATCAGGTGACTGAACCATTTTGATCGACAGGTTGGATGCCGAAGTCCCGAAACCCATCGCGGCTGGCCGACAGTCGGCGTGTCATCTACACCAGCATTGTCACAGAGGCTGGCGTAGTCAGAGTCGTCATTATCTTGGCAGTCTTGGCTTGTGCCTAGCCCTGTCGCGAAGCGCGAACACAAAAGAGATGGTGGAGGAGATTGCACTCGTCGGTCATGCCCGCCAGGTTCTGGGGCTACCTCGGATCGAAGACTATCATGTCGATTATGCCCAAGCGGTAATATCGTCCTCTTGCTGCTTAGCTCAAATGTTGGAGATACTACTAACAGTACCGCCCTATGTCAGTTGAACGTGGTCAACGACCAGCGCCGGCCGCCCCAAAGCCGGCCTCCCCCTCTTGGCCGGCTCCACCTAATCTTGACCCGTAGATGGCGGCTGCATCAAGCCATTTCCAATATGTTGCGGAGTGTAGCCGCCTCTCGTCGTCAGATTTGCAGTGCGGTTGAGTCCCGACTGTCTGGTAGTCGGCCCTCCCGAAATGAACAACTCGAGACTTGGGGCCAACCACCCTAGCTCCGGACGATCAGGGAGCTAAATGCGCAAGAGAAAGCGATTGGATATGCGATATCGTCCTCTCTTAAGGGTGCGGTGGTAGCTGCAGGGGTTCACAGTGGTGGTTGACTTGGGCGAACACATAACTCGCGTTCACCGACAAACTCTGGGCGCCGTCCCAGATCTCCAGTTGCTCGTTTCCGAACTGTGATGCTCCTGATAGCCACTGAACAACCCAAAACTACTGGTCTCGACGCGGCAAGGGAATGAAGGGGTTAAGACACAAAGCGTGTAGTTGATCTAAGTGGACTTTGAGATGAGTCGAGGACTGGCCTTTGGGTCAAAGCCCAGGTTAGATTGGGGCCCATTGGGGTCATTCGTGGTCAATCTTCTGAGGTGACGTTGGGTTCAGGGGAAGTGTGGATTAGTTGGCAAATTGGCAGTTCTCGAAGCGTCAAGAAGAAATGGCTTATGTTTGTTATTCGTTACCTGTCTTTGGCCTTGCACACTTGCTCTTGGATGATGCCCTCATGCGCCCAGCGCCAAGCCCTCCAGGACAGCCTCCTCTGCCCGAAGCTTTAGGTACTGCCGCTCGTACGGGCCGAGCGTAGCCTCTGGCAGACGACGGGTCGGCAGCGGCTTCTTACCCTGGTAGTCCCATGCCCAGGCCGGCGTCGACGCACCCGACTGTGCGGGGCTGACGTGGACGAGCTTCCAGTCGGCCAGCGCGGGATTCTTCCACACCCCCTTGTCGTCGAGCGCCAAGCCGCCGCAGTGCATGCGCACACGAGCGGACGCGTGGATGTGCTCGTTGGTGTTTTGCAGGTACTGGCCGGCAATCTCACTGTTTGTGTCGGCTGTCATGCGGAGATACTGCCCGGGAGAGCGGGTAAGCGTGCCCGCGAGGACATAGATGGCATTGGACGACGACTGGATGGCGCCTAGGCCCCAGGGGCGGACTTTCTTGTTGTTGCAGTTGTTGTAAAACTCGTCCTTGGCCCACTTGAGGCCCGCCGTGCCGTTTTTCTCGTACCACTTGGTGGTGCGCGCAAACGCCTTGGCGACGTTGGCTTGGTCGAAGCCAACGCCGACGCTTGCCAGCTGGTCCATCATCCACGCGAGCGACAGGTCGGCCACGCCCTGGTCGGGCCAGCCACCGCCACAGTTGGTGTGGTTACCAGGGAACCAGCACTGCTGCAGGTTGGTGCTGACACCCGCTGGCAGCTCCCACACGGCAGGGCTAAATGGCGGGCGCGTCTCATCAAGCGCGAGGGCCTGGAAGCCATTCTCAACAGTGTCGGAGAGCACCGTGTCGTAGAATTCGTACTGCCTTGTTGTCCACAAGTTGACCTTTTTCATCCACGCGGTCTGGGGGATGCCGAGGCTGCCGACCGTGTCCCATACGCCGACTGCCTTGACCTTGATGGGGGTGCCGCTCTTGGGGTCTAAAAAGTTAGTACGACGTGGAGGATGGTGCCAGTACCCACTCTTGATACGGGTCAGCCCCTCGGCGACCAACTTTGCGCGGTAGCCCTCAATGGTGGTGGGCTTGTCCGTGAATGGCCTGTCGAGGAACGCGTCTTTAGGACCACCCGACGACATTTGGATGCGCTGGATGTCTTGGAAAATGGGCTCAAAGTCATCCATGCCGTCGCCGGTGAGGAGGCCAATGTTGGCAATGACCCCGGCGACTGAACGCGCGGTAAAGGCCCCCCGCGAAAAGCCGATCAGGATGATCTCGTCGCCCTCGGCATAGTTGGCACAGATGGAGTAGTAGGCGTCACGAAGACGCTGGGTGTTAGGGGATGCCTGTGGGATGCGTTGTGGGCGGGTGGTGCAGGTATGCGGCGGCAATGGCCAGGGCCGCGGAGGAACGGCACGTGGGGCACCGCCGAGGCCGCTGCGGCTGCAGGGCTGGGCGACGGTGGCAAACACATCTCGGCGTCCACTTGACCAGTCCATATCCCGACCCGCGCACATATCACTCTTGTACTCACCTCCTCAACCCCAACCCCAAACGCGCCGCCCAGGACCGAGTCAAGCTTGTTGCTGCCGGTGCCGACGCCCGAGTGGTAGTCGATGATCTGGTTGAATCCGTCCTCGGCGGTGAGCGAGAACAGGCGCGAGATACGGGTCACGTTGGAGGGCGCGCGGTCCTGGCTGTCGGCATCCATCCACGTGCCGTCGCAGCAGACGATGAGGCGTTTGTTGCAGCCCATGTTGGAGGGAGTGGAATGGAAGGACCGGAGGTGAAGGGGGCGAGAGGCGGGGATCGGGGATGGGGACCTGGAGTGCGAGCGCTGGGCGAGCCTGGTGGTGGTGGGAGTGGTGGTGGCGGCGGCGGCAGCAGCAGCGGCAGCAGCGGCAGCGGGGCGGTGGGGGAGAACGTGCAATGGTGCGCAGAGCAATGGCCGTGATATAAGAAAGACCATGTCACAGTCATCCAGCTGGACAGTGCGGATGCGCGATGGGGATGCACACGTTGGCGGCCGCCTCGAGAGCGGTGGCGAGCACGGCGCCGTCCTCGAGGCGATCTCATGCTGTGCTATGGCCGCGGCAAGTGGCTCTGCTGCTGGCAGCTGATCGAGAGCTTGCCACCTACGGCATGGTCGACGCCGGGTGCCTGCGCCTCTGGAGCTGGGCGGACTGGGCCATGCGCCGACACGGCCACCGCCGACTGCGAGCTCGGCGTCGCGCGAGCCTGGCGTCGCGCGAGCCCCCCGCTGCGCTCGTCTTGGGCTTGCCACCACCTCCATGGCGGTCATCCGGTCGTGCCCAGCAGCGGGTTGCGCACCAGGCGCGTCTAGTCCCCAAGGCAACCCTTCTGGCCGACGAGCCTTTTGCCATATTTTGCCATATTCGTAAGATGGGCGGTGCACGTGCGCCGTCCGCCGCCCACGGCCGACCCCGAGTCCCGCCCCCGGTCATGGCCATTCGACGCCATTGAGCGCCCGACACCACTTGACCGTAAATGGAAGGACGTCCAGGTGGCTTCGCGCCGTCGGTCGCCGTCCGTGGCCCTCTTGTCCTCGTGCTCCTGCTCTGCAGCTCTGCAGCTCTGCAGCTCTTCAGCTCTGCAGCTCTGCAGCACATTGCAGTGTCATCGCGCGGAACCTGCCTCGGGTGCCGCGGTGAGTAACCACCAGAACGCCCAGGCGGGCCTCCCTCGTCACCGAGCGGACCACGGCGAGGATGGGTGGTACGAGATACATTTAGCTGTAATGATCTATGATATATAGTATACAACAGCGGTGCTAGCCCCGCAGAAGACGATGGCGGGCAGTGGGCGACCGCAGATGAGGGTGCAAAGCTGGCAGCGGTGATCCAGTGGCCGGTGACCTCTACGCCATGGCCAGTGGCTTCAAGCCGATCACAGGCGACACGCACATGCCCTTGTCAACCATCTCTCGGACGCCCTCGGCGAGGGTCTGGATGTGCTCGTCCTCGAGGCCCATCTCCTTGAGGTGCGACGCGAGGTTGAGCACGTACTCGAGGTTGCGCCCGCTCTCGCCGCGCGCAAACGCAATCTGCTGCACCATGGCTGGCAGCGGGGCGGGCCCGAGGTAATGCTCGTTCTCGGGCGCCGCAATGTACGTGATGGCCGCCAGCGTGACCGTGTCCGCGGTCGCGCCCGTCCGCGACACACTCTCGAGAGCCAGCGCATTGTCCGCGTCAAAGCCGCGCACCCCGGCATCCCGCAGCACCGTCTCGGGCGCGACGGTGAACGGCACGTCGATGCGGATGTAGCCCCCGCGCTCGCGGTGGTCGAGATACGCGAGCACCTCGGCCTCGCGGCCCGGCGGCAGGCGGTACGCGACGCCCCAGCAGCGCGAGCCCGCCTCGGGGACCAGAGTGACGACGCGGCCGAGCGCGGTCGGCGTTCCGCGGTGATCGGGCGAGCCCTGCCAGAAGCGGCGCGTGTGGTCGTCGACCCAGCCGACGGCCTTGGCGGCGTGCGGAAAGTCGGGTCGCCAGATGATCGAGCCGTACCCGAAGATCCAGGTGCCGTGCGCTGAATCGACGGGGCCCGCCGAAGATGGCGGTTCGGCGTCCGCGGTGGAGGACGAGGCGTCGGGCATGATGGAGAGGCGACGTCGCGTTGAGGATCCGCGCAAGGCTGCTGGGGACGGTGGGGAGGCGCGTCGATATCGCAGAGAGGTGAGGAGGGGAGGTCTTGGTGGCCACGCTCGCAGCCTGTATTGAGAGCGATGTGGTGATGACAAACGCCGCCACCCAGGCGGGTATCTCGAGGGTTCCTGATTGCGTGCCAGATCGGCAACAGGCGACATCGGATGGTTTTCGGATGCCAGGTTGAGCCCCCAAGAGTCAGTCACGGCCGCGACATCGCCCAAGTGGATAGCACTGAGGGGGGAATCTGGACGAGGACATTGCGTTCTACAATCTGTGATTGCGGATCGCACACTAAAGACCGCTCTGCCGAGTTCCGCCAAGCCGTAGGCTCGCACGACAAGCTGCCCAGACCACTCTTGATGCCACATGTCCGTCTATGCATAAATAGTACACGCCCGAAGGCTCCCCACCAGTGTCCCAGGGCCTTGCCGGGCCAGTTTGCTGGGCATGGCATGCTTTCCAGCTGCCCCTCACTGCATACCCTGCGTCTCCACAGCAGTCGCCCGTCCGGCGTTCGCCATCCGCTCCACCACCTTCTTCGTGTTGTCCTTGACCACGCCCTCCATCTCCGCCTTGAGTGCGGCACACGCCTCGACGCCGAGCCGCAGCATCTCCTCAAAGCGGTCGACGTGCAGCCGCGTCTCCATCTGGGCGAGCGTCACCTTGCCGCTGTTCGGCAGCGCAGCGACGACAAGAGTAGGCAGGTCAGACTCCTCGGGCGCCGAGAGGTCGAGAAGCGGCTGCTTGAGGTGCAGGCCGACGGAGACGGCGGTGACGTAGTCGAGCATCGCGACACCAGCGTCGATGAGGGCCAATGTAACGGCGTTGATGGCTGTCGGGAGAATGCCTGCAGTTGTCAGGTCCTCTGCAGTCATGATGAGCGGTATCGGTAGTGGAGATTGAGACCAGCCACTGTAATGCAGCAAGCAAGGCTTGCGGTGGAGCTTCCCGCACCGACGCTCCTACGAGACCCAACGGTATTTTCCAGTTCTTCCAGCTCAACTTACCACCATCTGCAGCCAGGACTTGCACCTGAATCGCAATCTCCGAACGCGGGTAGAGATGCGTGAGAATCACCGGCTCAAACGTCTGGCGGATCGCTGCTCCGATCTCAAGAAGGCGCCTGCATGTCAGCGCGTGCTGCGACGTCGGCGCACGTCCGCGTAGCTACCGCCAAGTTAGACCGTCACCGTCCTCCTTCATCCTTATTGACCATCTCCCTTGTCCTCAGTCCCCATGTTAACTCACTTGTCGCCACGACTCCGCCCACGGCCCTGTCCCGCGCCCTGCGCCCACGGCACATTCCCAACCTCGACAACCACGCTCGCGCGGTCGTGCGCAACACCCGCCCGCTGTCGCGGCTCGCGCGGTCCGAACACACTCGCCTGCACGGTCGTCAGACCCTGCGTCGCCGTCGCGCTGCCGTCTGCGCCCGCGTGCGGCGCCAGCTCAAAGGTGCATGCGCGCAGCTCGTACGGCCGCCTGTTGTCGTGTCGCAGGCCTGCGAGTCAGCGGGCTTGGCGGGATGGGGAGGAGGACAAAGCGTACCTGCAAAGTTGAGGATCTCTATCCTTGAGCGGGACATGGTGCGTAGCGATGGAAGAGAGACGGTGTGATGTATGGTTGCTGGTTGAGCCGTCGGGGCCAGGACGCTCTGGTCCACAAAACATCGCAATGACGATCTTCACACTGAATCTTTAAAAGAGGGGTGCGAAATAAGCTGTGCCGCCCTTTACCGCTGACGGCGAGGCGACAGATGTGCTCGCTTTGACGCGTGTTTCGTCAACAATCTGCGATCTATATCGGTACATATCATCAACAGTCATGAGTCTGGTGCGTGCAACGAACAGGAGACCCCACGCTTTGCTGCTCTTGAACTCGGCACCATCTGGTGGTGGCTCGTAATCTCCAGCGCTGACGGCAGCTTGCCCCTGAGGACGAGGGCGACGGCATCGAGGTCGCGTGGGAGGACCAGCAGCGTATCAACACGTTCTCCAAGTTGAATAACCGCCTGGACAGCATCCGGGACCAGCTCAAGACCAAGGAGGTGAGCACATGCGTGCGTGGGGCTGGCGCGTGGTACAGTGTGCGACGGCGCCAGCTTCTGACACGATCTCTCCCCCGAGCCCCCGCCGCCCCGGCCTGCTGAACGCGGCAGCTGACACGCCCAGGAGGAGAAGGAGTACTACGATGACCTGAACATGGAGCTCGAGCTCTCGGACAGCAAGTCGATTCAGTACAAGATTGGCGACGCGTTCTTTGACCTGCCGCTGCCGGCAGCGCGCAAGCAGCTGCGCACCGACCTTAAACGCTACGACGCGGATATCGGCGAGCTGCGGAGGCGAGCAGAGGAGTGTGAAACGGGAATGAAGGAGCTGAAGGTGCAGCTGTGAGTATCTAATAGGATATCGGAGGAGGAAAGAGCACCTGCGAGAACAAACGCTGCCGGCCCCGATATCTGGAGACTTGCGAGCAGCGCACCGCGCACTCCCATCTTGGAGTGGCGAGTACAACACATCCCCAAGCATGTTGCGTCCTGCTCCTTCCCACCATAGGCCCGCTAAAATGACCCTCCTTCTACCGTTCTCTCGCTGACTCGCCCAGGTACGCCAAGTTCGGCAAACAGATCAACCTCGAGACCGGGCCCTAGTAGAGTGTAGCATGCATGGGTATACTATAGTAATGAGCCGAACGATGCTGTCAGACACCTGTCACTTATCGCCCCCGCTATCCGCCCCCACCGCTTCGTCCTTATTCCTCCGCTTCACCTTCTTTGCGCGGTTCGCCTTGCGCCGCCGCTCCTTCTCCCAACGCAGCTCTTGCTTGGACCATTGGCGCGCCTCAGCCGCCAGCCGCTCCTTGCGAGTCATCTCCTTGGGCTCTTCTTCGTCGTCCCCCCTCCCCTTGGCTGCTGGTCCTGGAGGCGGGTCCATGCTGGGGTACTCTCCGCGCACACGCATGAGGTCGAGGCGCTCCTTGAGGATCTGGCGCGCGATGATGCGGTTCTGTTCACGGCTGCGCGTGGGCTGTGACTGAATACGGATGCCGGTGGGGATATGGCGGAGCGAGACCGACGAGTTGGTCTTGTTGATTGCTTGTCCTCCTGGTCCACGGCCTACAGCGTCAGTCGGGAACAGTCTAGCCGGACTCATTGGAAAGACATGGCGTGGACAAGACGCCCAAGGCAAGACAGGCGGTCGGTCACCCCAGCCCTCTCTTGGCCTCTGATGGCATCCTCAAGATATACACGTACCCCTCACAAACTTCTCGTCCAGCTCATGTTCCGGGATGTCCGGCACCTGGTGCCGCGAGAGAAGACGGTTTAGATGCTTGATTGACGTCGTTTGCGGACGCTTCGGGCGCGATGGCAAGGTGGAATTCGGGGAGGGAGTGGCGGGAGTGGGCTGCACGTCGTCAGTGGCTCCATCGTGTGAGTCCAATGAGGCCGGAAGGGGCGAGAGCAGTTGGAATCGCCGGGACGTTCGTCGATTGTCTCTCTTCCGCTTCTCCAAACCACCACCCTCAGCGCCCACAAGAAACTCACCAAGCTCACAAAAACACCTTCCTCAATCTCCTCGCCCTCCCATTCTTCTCCATCCAGCTCGACCTCATCAAAAAGGTCCGCTGCGCCTTGGCTCTCCTCAGTTGGCTCCTCCACAGGCTCCGGCGTAACCTTTGACGACGTGGATCGGAGACGGGCGGGAGGGACTGCTGACAAGCGGGGACAGAACACAGCAGGAATCGGTGGCACGCGCGGACGCACCGCAACGGCGACAGCAACTTGCCTCTGGGCACAGTGACGCGCCAGCCACGAGATTGTTGTTGAAAGTCGGGACATGGCTGATGGGTGCGTGTTGAAGGAGCGGCAGGTCGCAGCTGTGGCGATGACAGCATCGGATGCCGGTGGAGGCGGACTCAGCCAACTCCGAAGCCAAATCTGCGTCCGCTGCTGGAATCCAACTCCACTTCACGGATCCCACTCTTAAACACTCCGAGAGCCCCATCAGAAAGCAGATGTGAGCACCATGCACACTCTGCCGAGCTTACACCGCAGCTACTCGTCTCCAAGTCGAGACGGTGTACTCAAACGGCGCGGCAGAAAGCAATTCGAGTTGAGGCCATGTGGCACTTTTCTTCCCACTTTTTCCCTTTCGTGATAGCCGGAAATCTGAGTCGATCGCGACCACCTCCACCTTCTGCCTGATAATAATAATCGCTATCCTCCACATTCTTCTTTTTTCCTCACAACATCATCCCTACACCTCCAACGCTGCCCACCATGCCCATTCTCGGACTCAAGGCCTCCGGTCCCTCGACCCCCGCGCACTTCCAGCTCGAGCCGCTGATCCGCCCCAACATCCTCGCCCTCCAGCCCTACCGTTGTGCGCGTGATGACTACTCGGCAGGTGTGCTCCTGGACGCCAACGAGAACGCGTACGGCCCCTCGCTCGCGCCGTTGAAGCCCGAGGATGACACCCCCGGCGCATCGGCGCTGGCGCTCATGAGCGAGAAGGAGCGTGCTGCGCTCAACCGCTACCCTTCCCCGACTCACGACGACCTCAAGCGCGCCATTTGCAAGCTGCGCGGGCTGCCGGATGAGAACTGGGTGTTTCTCGGTGTCGGTTCGGACGAGGTCATCGACATGCTGTACCGTGTTCTCTGTGTCCCCGCCAAGGACAAGGTCTTGACCACGCCCCCCACGTACGGCATGTACCACGTCACGGCGCAGGTCAACGATGTCGGCGTCGTCAAGGTCCCGCTGATTACCAAGGATGGCGCGTTCCAGCTTGACGAGGAGGCTGTGAGTAACTTGCAGAGTCGTGGAAAAGAGGAATGAGATAGATTGTGAGGTTTGATTTTTTGCGAGGAGCTGGAACACCACAGTTCCTCTCCCGAAAGCTGCCCGCCGTGGTGCAACCCAACTAGCTTCCGGTGGGCATGTCTTTCGCGCGATCCCTGCAGACTCTCGTTCACTCGCCGTCCTCAAACCCTCCCCTGCCATGCGTTTCTGTAACATCCTTTCTGAACCACACTAACTGTCAGATGAATGAGGCCTTCATCGCCAACCCCGACCTCAAGATGCTCTTCATCTGCTCTCCCGGAAACCCTACCGGCACCATCATCCCCCTTGACGCTATCAAGCGCATTGCCAACAACACCAACTTCAAGGGTGTCATTTGTGTCGACGAGGCCTACATCGACTTTGCCCCGGAGGGCTCCTCGGCAGTGGATCTGATCAAGGAGTACGCAAACATCTGCGTGACCCAGACCCTCTCCAAGTCGTTCGGCCTCGCCGCCATCCGCTGCGGCTACCTTCTCGCTTCGCCCGAGCTCATCCAGATCCTCACCAACGCCAAGGCGCCGTACAACGTCTCGTTGCCCACCGCCTCGCTCGCCCTTGCGTCCTTCTCAAACGAGGGCCTTGCCGTCTGGGAGTCCAACACCAAGACGCTCAACGCCAACCGCGACCAGCTCATCGCCGACCTCATGACGATCCCGTCCGTTGGCGCCATCCTCGGCGGCAACCACGCCAACTTTGTGCTCGCTCAGGTCCTTGACGCCCCAGGCGGCAAGCCCAGCAACGAGCGTGCAAGGGCCGTGTACACTGAGATGGCTGAGAACCGTGGCGTCGTTGTTCGTTTCCGTGGAACCGAGATCGGATGTGAGGGCTGCCTCCGCATCACTGTTGGCACCGACGAGGAGTGCGCAGAGGCCGTTGCGAGGTTGCGTGAGCTTCTTGAATAGGTAAACATTAGAGTAAAAACTACATAGGCTTCACGGGATAGATGTATGGGGCGTGTCTTAGTCTTGGATATTGTTAGCAATGGTCTCGAGGTGGACAATGACGAGACCAGGTTCAACGAGGACCCTTCTTCATTCATCATCGGCTCATCGGATGTGCATCCTCGCCACGGCGTGCAGCCACACTTCCGGATTGGTCGCAAGTGATTGCACCTTTCCACTTACGTAACTGTGCCTCGGCGGAAATGTCCTGAAAAGCGACACAAACACGCGCCTGCTTTTCACTACCGCTCTCTTTTCGTCTTTTCACTCGTCATCTCGTTCCTCATCGATCCATCCCTCTCACAACTCGCAACGGTTACCTACCTCCAACTCTCCTACCATACCCACCATGTCCCAGAACGTCTTCCGCGAGTCCAATGGTGGGTCCTGAAGCCTGACGGCACCTATTCTGACAGCCAGCCCACAACGCCGCCGTCCCGGCTGAGCAGGCACCCCCTTCGTTCCTCCAGAAGAAGGGCCTTCTTGGGAAGAGCAACAGCCTGGGGTGAGTCGCAACAGCCAGCACTTGTTTCTAACTGTAGCTCGACCATGTCGCCCACCGATAACTTCATGTCGCCCATCTCCGCCAAGCTCAATGGCGCCAAGCAGCGTCACTTCCAGAAGTAAGTGATCAGCCACCGATAATAGCTGCGTACGTGCTAACACACACAGGGGCACCGGCAAGCCGCTTCCCTTTGCTTCCAAGCTCTCGAGCCTGGCTGCAAGCGGCTCGCAGAGCCCTGCTGGCTCCCCGGCGCCCAGCGAGAAGAAGGCCGCTCCCTTCTAAGAATGCCTTGTTTGGTCTCTCCATCTCCTCGGCCCCTGCAGTGGCGTCCCCGCCCGCACCAGCACTCGCACCCGCACAGTCCCAGCCTCCAGCCTCCACTTCCCTGCCTTCCTGCTCGCTGTTCATCATCATGGCATTCGCCCACACGTCCCTCACGTCGCAGGGCTTCCGACTCACCCATCGATACGCATACACACGCGCACGGCACGGCTCCACAGCCGACCGTCTGCACCTTATGGCTGTCCCCGCGGCTCTGTCCACGCGGCGTTTTGTGATCGTTGTCTGCATTGGTGCATGCATCATTAACCCAGCCAGTGCCGAGTGGCCATAGCTGTTCCTTTGTGAACAAGGGCGTGGAGGCGGTGCGAACGAGGTAACCGGAAATCAAAGGTCTCTATTGGGTTTGCCCATCGGTTCCGCTTACTAGTCCACCTGCGCGATGTCTACACCATTCAACTGACATGTTGCCGACGGACCTCCGCTAAAGCTGATCATGTGGTGCAGCGTCTCCTACCACTAGCCTCTCGGTCCACAACGGGGATATCATCCCATCTGGTTATGCTGTCAATTGCTCAACCGTCAATTGGCCACTCTCCCCCAAGGCGCTTGCTCTATCACTGCCATATCTAATACAAACTTGATGCTTCCTTCTTCCTTTCCGTTTTGCCATCCGTTGAAGGAGCGGCCATACCTGAGTGACAAGCGATCCGAATTCCGTTGCCAGTCCGGTATGTTCAAGTTCAAATATGGGAATCAAAATTGCAAAATATCGTCGGCGAGATGGCCGAGTGGTCTAAGGCGCTGTGTTCAGGAGTTTATCTCTTCCGCAGTCTTCGGACGTGGGTTCGAATCCCACTCTCGTCAAGAGAGGATTCAATTCCTCCCAAGCCAGCTTTTTTTCCTTTGCCCTGAAGATTCTGCAACTCCGCTATTTGAATTATCCACCCCTCTATGTACGACCTCGCAGCAGGCCGTAGCGGCGCAGCGGCTACGGTTGTGGGCGGCTAAACCATGCTGTCGATCAGCGATAAGCGCGCGTCCGCGACTGGTCTTGCCGGCCAGGTGGTGTGCCATATGCCACCTTGGCCACCTTCTTGAGCGTCCATCACGCCTGACGAGCGGACGCGATGATATCTGAGCACGCAATGTGCCAGGGCACACGAGCAGAGTACGTACAGCTGACCCGCTCGTTCTGGAGCGGCGACTAGAGCTCTGTTTATGTGGAGTTGACGTCCCGTTCTGTATTTTGAGCAGATTGACATCACAGGGCCGTTAAGCTCACGTTAGGCCCCTGCTCTCCAGCTCTGCTCGGCTACCCATTGGCCCGTCACCTCGCGGGAGAGCACCACTTGAAACATACCAGGCTGATGCCTCGTGCGGGGGGCAAGATGAAGACCGCATGGCCCGATGGTAGACATCAGTTGCCACCATCACGTCATTCGGCACCCTTGGCAACAACAGCAACAAGAGTGGCAAGAAACGGTTGCTACAGGCGTGCTGCACGTTCGGTCCGGTCAGCTATTCCACTACCTATCAGCAACCCCCATGGCCGTGGATAAAGCAGACAGATCAATGTGCCGAACCCACTCTTCTGTCTCTTCGATCTTTTCCATCCACCGCCGTCGCGCTCGCGCTACCTCATAATGCCGGAAACCGACCGTTTCGAGGACAAGGACGAAAAGTCGGTGCCAAAGCAATACGCAGACAACGTGCCGCATGTGAACCAGCCTCACTCTATCCACCCGCGCGTCAGTGTCGTGTCGCTCGAAAAGGACGACACCGCCATTCCCGCGGGCACCTTTGACCCCGTCTATGAGGCCAAGGCGCGCGTGCTGAACCATGCTGTGAGTGGGGTATGGGTAATGGCGCTGTGGATTATGTGACTGACGGCGGGTGTTGTAGATCCAAGACATCGGTATGGGATGGTACCAGTGGCAACTCTTCATCGTCGTCGGATTTGGCTGGGCCAGCGACAATGCCTGGCCCATTGTCACCTCACTGATCTGTGGGTATCAGCCTGGCGGGGTTCCGCTGACGTCTAGCACCTATGATCGCGCGCGAGTTCAAGCCCAAGTACCCCCCGATGCTACAGCTAGCCCAGAACATTGGCTTGCTGGTCGGTGCTATCTTCTGGGGCTTTGGGTGTGACGTTGTGAGCGACATCAGGCCAGACAGCAGTTGACAGTAGATTGGGCGTAAATGGGCCTTCAACTTGACGCTGGGCAGTAAGTAGGACCTCGGCGAGATTATAAGAGGTGAGCGCTGACGGTCAGTAACCTCCGTTTGGGGAATGATCGCCTCATCTTCACCCAACTTCGTTGCTCTCGCCTGCTTTGCAGCATTCTGGTCGTTTGGCGTCGGCGGAAACCTCCCTGTGGACAGCGCAGTGTTCCTCGAGTTCCTTCCCGGTACTCACCAATATCTGCTTACCATCCTGTCCATTGACTGGGCGGTTGCACAGGTAATCACTACGCTGATTGCGTGGCCTGTAAGTCTTACACCTCATGCGTTGCTGACGGGCAGTTCCAAGCCCATATCGCGTGCAACATCAATTCAACGACTTGTACTCGTAAGGAGAACATGGGCTGGCGCTACTTTGTCATTGTCATGGGCGGCATGGCACTCATCGCCTTCCTCATCCGCTTCTTCGCATTCACCATTTACGAGTCACCAAAGTTTCTAATGGGCAAGGGCAAGGACGAAGAGGCTGTACGTATTGTTCACGAAGTCGCCCGCCGGAACGGCAAGACGGTCAACCTTACTGTCGACGACCTCAAGGCGTGTGAGCCCGAGGGCTATGTTGCCACTACCAAAGCGGGCGATGCGGTTCGCCGCAAGCTCGAGGTCGTCAACCTGTCGCATGTAAAGCCGCTCTTCAGCACTCGTCGTCTTGCGCTCTCGACCTCGATGATCATGGTTGTTTGGGCTTTGATCGGCCTTGGTTACCCGTGTGTATCTTGTTACAAGTTTGGGATTTCTAGATCTGACTCCTCAGGCTCTACAACGCCTTCTTGCCGTCCGTTCAGCAGGCTCGAGGAGCACAGTTTGGCGACACAAGCATTGCTCGTTCAGCCCGCGACTCGCTCATTATTGCGGTGCTCGGTGTACCTGGTGCTCTCCTGGGTGGTGCCCTCGTCGAATTCAAGTTCATAGGACGCCGTGGCGTACTGGGCGGGAGCACAGTCCTCACCGGTGTCTTCCTTTTCGCATCCACGACTGCTACAAACTCCAACTCGTTACTCGGCTGGAACTGCGCGTACAACTTCTGCAGCACCATCATGTACGCAGTCTTGTACTCGTACACGCCCGAGGTGTTCCCGACCAAGGACCGCGGCACCGGCAACGCACTGACGGCCGCGGCGAATCGAATCTTTGGCGTCATGGCACCGCTCATCGTTGCGTTTGGTGACAAGACCGCGCAGGCGCCGGTATACGTCTCGGGCGCACTCTTCCTCGCGGGGGGGTTGATCTGTTTCTTCCTGCCCTACGAGTCTCGCGGCAAAGCGAGCTTGTAGTTTTGATCGTTCGTGCTTTGTATACACAAGAGGCTGTAGGAAAACGGGAGAGGATTGGATGGCTTATGCCTCCTCTCCCGAAGGACCCGACGTAACCGAAATCGAAACGAAACAACACGCCGCGCTTTACGGAATGTGGTTCATACACGACGAGTCGCAATGAAGTTCGGCCTGTGGGGACTCGTCCGCTGGGAGTCCTGGGTATCTAGGTCTTTCCGGGGCGGGGACCTTGCTGCTGTGGATCGGTTGGCTCTGTAGCTTGTCACTGACATCTTCTTGATCTAGGGCCGAGCATGTGTTTCGCCATTTGAGCCGGCAGCTCTCGCGTCAATTTGAGCCCGTCAGGACAGCTATATGGGGGCTCCGAGCTGTTCCATTGTGTTCATCCGCTAACAACCTCCACAAGACAGTTACGATTACAAACTCACACTACTGATCAAAGCTAGACGATAAACAACTTGACTTGCACCTAGATAGATGATGCACGGGGATTACTGCACATTCGGCCGATTACCAGTTGATGACCTTGCGGTAGTATCCGGCCCCGCTGCGACGCAGACGCTTGCCGAACTTGATCATAAGGAACGCAGTAAGGTTGATGCCAAGGCTGATACATGCCGAGGAGATGGCAAAGTTCTTGAAGCCCCAGTCGAAGGCCCACGGAGTAATAGCATAGTTCTGTGCCGGGTCAGCTGAACTGGTACCGTGTACGGGGAATGCATGTGTGCACTCACAAATCCAAAGGTCATGCACATCGCAAAGAGGATGAGACTGAGGAGGTAGGGGGCAGCCTGCTGGACCTCGGCCCGGGGGCCCTCCTTCTCATCGGGATGGATGGCATGGAAGGCGTCGAAGGGGTATGTGATTGACAGGAGCGTCGCCAGGGGACCGGCGATAGTGAGAACGAACTCGCCAGCGACGAACACCATCCAGTGGGCTATGTGGTGAGCATGCTGCGGGGCGCAAAAGCAGAAGCATATGCTTACCTTCGTAGTAGATACCGAGACCCATCATGAGAAGACCGCAGGGTGTTAGGCACATGGGCACAATCATGAGCCAGAGTTTATGTTCGGGCTCAGAAACACCGCCATTCTTGCGCGCGCAGCGGATTGTCCAGCGGTCACAGATGTAGCCGCCCACAATGGCGCCCGGAACGATGGCCAGAAGAGGAGAGATGAACGTAAGGCCAACCGCGTTTGGCGAGAGGTTGTACGGCGGGGCCGAGAGGACGCCCGACGAGAGAGCGGCCATGCAGTTGAAGAAGATCTGGTAGATGCCAAAGATAAGGCCAGACCAGAGGATGATGGGCAAGCGCCACATGAGGATAGGCTGGATGAGGCCACGCAGCAGGATACCGCCGGTGTACGGGGACGGCTTGTAGAACTTGAACGGACGCGGTCCGCGCCACGGGTACGTGACACGGTCCTGGACATGGGTGTGGGTTGCGGGGGCCACCTCAGTGGTCACCACGCACTCCGTTTTCTCCTTGTCGTCCCCGTCCTGTGCTTCAACCACCGAAGTCTCGCCCTGCATCTTGTCGACCATGACGGTGGGGTTGATCTCTACGATGTGGTCGGGATAGGTGATGGTAGCAGGGATCGGGTTCTTCTTGAAGGTCGTCTCCTCGAGGAAGACGAACACGATGACAGCCACGATACACGCAAAGCCGCCAGCCATATAAGGAGGACCATGCCATCCCAAGCCGGAGTAACTGGTATGTCAGCCACCCTCTTCGTCCAAAAAGAATTATACAACTTACATGTATCCAGAGACAACTGGAGCAAACACGGAACCGCCGTAAGTTGCCGCCACGTACAGGCCGAACGGAAGAGCTCGCTCGTGGTAGAAAAAAATAGACGAGAGGGATGCTTCAGGTGCCACAAATAGTGGGGATGCAGCGATGCCAAACACGATGCAGAGGCCCACCCAGGCAGAGTTGGTCCTCACGCCGCCGAGTCCAAAGGGGTAGACGATGACCAGCAGACACGAGGCGATGTAAACCGGTCGCTTTCCGATCGCGATGGTGAGCGGAAGGAAGAAGCACGCAGCGATGCCTTCTGCAAGGTAGAAGTAGCCGGTACCAGTGTTGATCTGGGCGAGGGTGAGGCCGGTGGCCTCCGAAAGAGGCGCATAGATGGCGTAGAGACAGCCTGCGCAGAAGCATAGGGCGATGACCCAGAGAAGAAGGCAGACCACCTGGAGCCATTTGCGGGCCTGGGACCAATTGAGTGGGTCATCGGGGCTGTCACTGGGCGTCGGCACCAGCGTAAAATTGTCATTGCCTGTCGCCTCGGCTACCTCGTCGAGGAGGAGCGTTGTGCCGGGCACATCGAGGGCGTACTTTAGGTCGTCATTCGCCATAACTCCGCGTAAAAAAAAAAAAAAATAGAAAGGCGAGGTTAGAGAGAGTCTCGGACAAGAGCAGGTCAGTGGAGAGCTCCGCGGAGGTCGTTCTTTTGTACCAGTCGGCAGGACCTGTTGAGGTAGACACAAAAAGTTATCCCAAGTGGCAGCTAACAGCCGCGGCCAACCGTCGGCGGCCAGACCGCCAAAACAAGGAATGGATTAGTACGTCGTCGCTTTTCCACGCCTGACGTACACGATACGCGCGGTGTTGGGAATATAATTACCCGCGATCCGGCCAGCCTGTAATCTTCCACGGTGGCCATCGTCAGGTCTACAGGGGAAACCGTAGACCCTTCCATTGGTTGCGGGTGTACTTGGCTGATGTCTCGGGGCCGTCCGATCCGCCCCCGTCCTGTTGAGATTGTGGAGTTGAGAGCTTGTTGGGGCCCAGTGCCGTCCTGTGCTTATCAGAATACTCACCGCGTGACTAGATCAGGAACCTCGTTCCTTCTGGGCGCCTACGGTTCCCACCAAGCGGTCACCTAAAATCCGGTGGGATCAAACCGCAGGTGGGCAAAGTCATCTCGTCACAGTTCGGGCCCGGTATTGGGACTTGTCGATCACGACGCTCACTTTCCGTTTGAAAATAGATGGCTGGGCCCTTAGGCTCCACCATTGCGGCGCAGCGAAGATACATTCGGCGTACGTAGTTGGGTGGTGGGCGTAACAGTTGCCGAGATAACGCCGCGAATGATTTTCCGGAAGCGCGCAATTAGCCGGAGCTTTCCCCTCAGTCGTCTCTTATCACCTGTTAAGAACTGGGTCGCTCCTGACTCTCAGGACATGTAGCCCAACCATGAGCAAGGTCTTCAAAAACGCGCGCGTGTTCACCTCAGTAGACGGCGACTCGAAGCTACACGAGTCTCTGGTAGTCGACGGCGATAAGGTTGTGTTTGTAGGATCAGAGGCGGACGCCACCGCCCATATCTCGGTGAGTCACCCATATGTGGCTGAAACACAGAGAGGTCAGGTTGACATGAAGGAAAATGCCACTGTCGTAGACCTCGGAGGCTCGGTCGTGCTGCCGGGCCTAATCGACGGGCACACGCACATGATCATGTTCGGCGCGTCGCTGGCCAAGGTAGACTGCATGAGCAAGACAATGGCAGAGGTCCAAGCGGTGATCAAGGCGCGGCGCACCAGCGACCCACAGGGCACAATGGTGCTTGGTCGCTCGTTCCTCTGGGACGCACTCGGCATGCCGCCACACAAACGATTCCTCGACGAGGTTGTCCCAGAGGTACCTGTAATTGTCGAGTCCGCGGATCTCCACTCGGCGTGGCTCAACTCTGCCGCGCTTGAGGCGCTTGGTCTCACCCGCGACTCTCCCGACCCGGACGGTGGCGAGCTGGTGCGCGATGCGGATGGCGAGCTCACTGGCGTCCTTCTCGAGACTGCTCTGACCGAAATGGTCTGGCCATATCTGTCAAAGCAGCTTACCCACGAAGACCGTATCGGCTTGCTCGAAGCCGTCTTCGAAGCCTACCTGGCGACCGGTGTCACTGGCTGCATCGAAATGGCCCTCGTCGAGGACGAACTCAAGGCCATTGAGGGATACATTGCACAGCACGGCAGCACCCCCCTACGCATCGCGTGCCACTGGCTGATGCGCCCGGTTGGTAGCGCAGAGGAGCGTGCGACGCAGGTTCGCACCATCGCTGCGCAACGCGAGCGGCTCGCCCACCTTGCCCCGTGGTTCCGCATTGTCGGAATCAAGGTCATCTCGGATGGCGTCGTTGACAGCTGCACCGCCTACCTCAAGGAGCCGTACGCCAACGGCCGCGCACCGGGCCCCATCTGGCAGAGCGACGAACTGGAAAAGGTCGTTGTCCTCGCCGACGCGCTCGGGCTCCAGATCGCTGTGCACGCGATCGGTGATGCTGCGTCCGAGCAGGCCATCGACTGCTTTGAGGCCGCACTCGCGGCCAACGGCCCCAACCCTAACAGGCGGCACCGTATGGAGCATCTGGAGGTGATCACACCCGAGAGCATTGCTCGCATGACCCGTCTAGGGATCACGGCCTCGCTGCAGCCCGTTCACGCGGATCCGATCTACATGTACAATTGGCGCAAGCAGCTGGGGGAGGACGCTCGCGCCGACCGCGGATGGCCATGGACCGAGTTTGTGGCGGCCGGTACGGCCATCGCATTTGGCTCGGACGCGCCGACAGCCCCACACCACTGCTTCCCGAACCTGTACACGGCGACCACACGGCGCTCGGGTATCGACCCGAAGGCCCCCGAGCCAACCGACCCCCGCGTGCTGGCTATGGACCGTTTCGCGCTCAAGCTGGACCTGGCCATCCGGTTGTACACTGCCGGAGCCGCCTACTCGATGCACAGCGAAGGCGTATGTGGGACGCTCGAGCCGGGGAAGAGTGCCGACTTTTGTGTGCTGGACATTGATCCCTTCCAGGACGGCGTGGAGACGCTCCGCGAAGCCCAGCAGGCGGTCACCCAGACGTGGATTGCGGGAGAACGGAAGTGGAGTCGGGATTGAGCCTTGTTTATAGTCTGGGACGTTGAATGAAAAGTCATGGGCTCTGTTTGGACTTTTAATAAAGCAATGTTTGTCAGACAGATGGTCCAAGGATTGAGTAACACGTCACTAAGGCTACAAGACACGACCCATGTTCTCCATGTCCGTCTGAGCAACGCTGTGGCGAGCACATCGCACCTTTACGTCCCAAATGAATCAAAGGAGGTCCTCCGTGGTGAACTTTCAGACGCTTGCCCTCCTCTTCCTCGCCGTCAGTTGCCTCTCATCCATCCATTTCCTCCCCATCCTTCGCCCGCCGCCAATGGCCATAGCAGGGCCTTTGGCCAGCTCACAACCTATCCAGCGACGACTATACCTTTATTAGAGTCTGTAAGAGTCGATTATCATATTTTGAGCGCGGGCTGTTAAGAGAGTGACACGCGAGGATGCGTACAGATGTGCAGATGTAATGAATGAATGGAGAGAATCAAAGGAAGCTGGAAAACGGAGGATATCGGATGTCGAATATCCGGTATCGGTTGCCAGAGGAGCGGAAGCATTTTCCAGCCAGTGACACGGAACCAAAATGAGAAATGAGCCTGAAATCTACCCCGCGACAATGTCAGTCTCAGCTCCCACATCTTGAATCGCCTACAGCCCGATAGGCTACTTGGTTTGCCTCCAACATTGCCATCCCACAACCCACGATCCCGACAATGCTCCGCGCAACCCGTCCCCTCTTCTACGCTGCCCAGTAAGTGTGATGCACACAGAAGACGGAACATACGACAGGAGGCGCGCCAAGGACCGGGATCGGGAGACCGAAAATTGGACGTGTGCAGGTGGAACGAGGGTCGGGGATCGCGACGAGGGAAACATCCCGAGGTCATGGCTGCTGCAGCCGACCACAACAGCGGCTAAACGACGGAGCCAGCGACGAGCGTTCGGCAAGATTGAGGAGTGCATACGAAGTATTCGGAGTGTCTAGCCTGTATGGTGGGCTCGACCAACGGCCAGATTCATCAAGCTCCGTCGGGTTTCGATATCCGACAGAGCGCGCCCGTCTTCCACTGGCTCCTCGACGCTCGTCTCAGCAGTGGTGCTACCAGCCTGTCACCCGCGACCCCTCCTCCCGCTCTCCCATCTCCTCCCTTGTCCTTGCTTCGCTCCGTCCCCCTTCCGAACCCTCCCCGAGCCTCCCACTGACAATCCCAGGGCGCTCAAGGAGACGACCGGCATCTTCGGCCTGGCAGTCCACCCCAAGCCGCTGCCCGCCCTGACGAGGCTGTACACTGAGACTCTTTCCGCCCTCTCCGCGCTTCCCGCTGAGAGCGTGTACCGCCAGGGTACGGAGAGCCTGACCAAGGCGCGCCTTGCTATCGTCGAGCGCGCGGGAACCGACATTGCCGCGGCCGAGCGCGAGCTTGGCTCGATGGTTGAGGTTGCGATCGAGGAGGCCGAGGCGGAGAAGGCTCTTGTCGGCAAGATGGCTGAGTGGAAGGCGTGCGTGCTGCAGTGTCTGATGGGTTGGAGGGGGAAGGGGCGGGATGGAGTGACGTCTGTCAGAGGGTGACAGAAGGTGACGAGAGGTGTCAATCATCATCGCCACCTTTTGTCCACCGGGGCAGGCGTCAGTCCGATCTCTCCTTGCTGGCACCCACGGCAAACTAAGTTCGGCCCGCTCCCCCCTTCCCCTCCCCCTTTACCCATACCCGTTCATATCGCTAACACCACAGCTGGGAGCCGCTCGAGGAGAAGCCCGAGCCCAACCAGTGGCGCTACTTTGACCCCACCGGCGACTCGCTCTAAGCCGCTAGACCACATTAGTAGAGAGCGCTGGTAGAGGTCGGAGCAGATGCAAAATCACGGAACCACATTCACCGGATGGCTTCGGGCGGGACAGGGCGTGCGGTGGGCTGGCGGAGGTGGTGAAAGCTCGTGTAGTTGTCTGTTAGGAAGGAGGGCGAGTGACCCGTGCACAGAGTCTTGCGCTCCTCAACGCCATGTCGCCAGACCCGTCTACACAGTTGAAGCCCCAGTTGGCAGCCGCGCACGCACGGAGGCAGTGGCACGTGCTGCTGGACAGGATGGGTGGCAGCGGATGGCGCAGCCGATGCCGTGAACATGTCACGGAGCGACGGCGGCGGCCACCTGCCGACCATGGAGAGATGGGTCATTCTGATCCACTAGTGCAGCCTCCAGCCTGCGGGGCAGACATGGACGATCGATCAGCCAGGAGGGAGACCGCTATGTGTTTGCTCTCCCGCAGCGGCTGAGTGCAAGGCCGCCGGGTCCAAGGGATACAATGGGGCAGCCAAGGGGGGGGGGGGGGGGGGAAAAGGGGGGGGGGGGGGGGACAATCGCAGGGATGGTAGGACAGCGTCCAAAACTTGCTGACTGACAATAGCTTGCTCAATATAATGGATGGGCTTCTCCTGTGGGGAACGGGTCGCTCCAGTTGTGGTTCCAAGTACGCAGACAACACCTGCCAGATGTTGACCACTGGCGCGCCCGCTCGCCTCATGACGCACTGCGCCGAGCTCTCAGTCCGCAGCGGAATGTCCCGTCACCGCCGGTGGCCTCCCGAACAGATGAGACGAGACAGATCGCGAGATATGGAACATTGCTTCTTCGTGGACACTAGGGGCAAACGGTTTATAAGGAGATGCAGTTCCTCTGTTTCCTCGTCCGCATCCTGCAGTTTGCGCATGGCGAGAGCCTTTCCATGCGGAAATCTTGGTTGCTCTTGATTGATCTTCCGGGCTTACCGGCCAGGTTTCTCGCCTACTCACGACTGGTACACAATTTCCTCTCCAACAGCCACCCTCGCACCCTACTACATGACCACGACACTGCGGCAGCAACAGCCAATGCAGCCCAACGGACCGAGCACCTGATCCGCACTCAAGTGGGTACGCCGCGCTGCGGGACCGATGATGGGGGGCGGATAGACAGGCATGGCACTCGTCGGTTGTGCAGTGACCTCCCACCCCAACTACGATTGGGACCCTTGCACATGAGTGCCATGTTCGTGGCGAAAAACACGAGAGAAAGGACAAAAATATTCTCCGCCAGGGAGTCGAACCCTGCTCTATCGCGATCTTCCTGTTGGAAGGCTCTCTTCTTGAGAGGCGATTATACTAACCGATATACTAGCGAAGATCGCTGTGTTGGGATTGGTTGGAATTGATGTTAAGTTTCCAGCTCCACCTTAAGTTCCCAGATCTACGACAAGATTGCAAGCTTCGCGATTCTTCTCATCACAGCCTTGATGTGCGTTTTCTCACAACTCTGCGATCAGCCTCACAGCTTTGTGTCGCCCTCCGCAGCTTTACGAGCAAGTTCTACCGACGAGAACATGATATATATAGCGAGATCGTTTGTCTCTAGTTCAATGCACTACTCCTACTACACACGCCTCCGACCGCGTTCACAGTTTAAGTGCCCAGCATATATAGCTCCGCTACTCCCCAGTCGAGTCCTGCTATATATCCGCTGTTTCTTCCAGCACTTGTGGCATCACCACTCCACTGTCGAGTTCGACCACACTTTCGCTGTTCACCTCGCCAGATCCCAATCGATCAGGCATCAGAATCCCAACAGGATTATCGACGTCTGGACTGAATAGATCTGGTAAGGGCGTGCCAGTGTAGGCAGATTGCCCGATTACTTGCGCACTTACATTGATGTCGGCCACGTAGCATGCGCCCAAGCCACCGTCTCGAAGCATTCCATGTCGGCGAGCTACAGCATGGCGGAGGCGAAACATACTTCCGCCTCCACTGAACATAACTCTTGCAGACAATCGGAGCTTTGTGTGTGCTCCCGCGACCTTCCACTGCGTCACCACACATAAGCTGTCGTTGTCGTAATCAATATACAGCGCTCTCACAGAAGAGATCATCCATCCTCGATCCCGTTTCCTTCTTCCTCATCGCTGCCGCCATGGCTGAGCCTCAACGCTTTGATGTCGAATTCAAGAAAGTGCCTGGCACGCTCACGTTGACGGCCACGCACGTGGCGTGGGTGCCAACCACGCCTGGCGCCATGGACAGGCAGCAGCAAGCGGTCAACCGGGTGATCAGTGGGTGCCACCCATGCGCGGACGTGGTCGCTGGTCGTCACTGACACTCTCTGTGCAGATATATTGATGTCAAAGGGTGGTGCTGCGCGCGTCTCGATGAAGCTCAAGTTCACGTGCCCGAGGGCGGATTGCTGTTCACGTTCACGGGGCCGTCGAAGGAGACGGACCGGCAGCGTGTGCGGGACGTGATCCTCCCGTTTGTCGCCGTGCACCGTGGGGCAGCGGTGCCGGCGCCAGGATGGGTAGGGCCCGCACCGGCCGCGGGTACTCCGACGACTGGCAGTGCGACTCCTGCCGCCATCCCCGCTGCGGCAATTGCCTCGGCGTCGACCAGCGCCGGGGGTACACCTGCTGTGTAACCCCTAAGCTCTATGGAAGAGAGCTCTCGATACGTGGAGTGCCACTATGGCTGGAGCAAGGCGGAGCAATGCCGCTTGGGCGACATCGTGATCACGTAACGGTAGCCACGCGATGGTGCGGTCCTTGGACTAGATCGCGGTCTCCAATGGTCGTAGTTTCCAACATTCTGAAGGTCGATGGTGAGACTTAATGTCGAGATTGCCTCTTTCAGTTCGCTATCCTGTCTTCGACTTGTGGCCTTGCGCCAATGGGCCGCGCTGAATAGCCCCCAATGAGTTTGGAGAGGCGACGACAGGCAATCTCAGGATATCTCGGTGGGCCATGGGGTCTGATCGAGGGTAGTTGCCTGCGTATGCCCTCTGTAGTTATCTGTGAGGCGAAATGCGACATCGACGCACATAAGAAGATACCCAAACAGAGCCGCCCGACAGTGCACGGTACAAGCAATATGGACCCCTTTTGGGGGTTCTCCTTGTAGAGTAACACTCGGGCTCGCCCGGTGGGCGAAGAAGGGGGACAGGGGGTCATTGTCTGTTGTAGCGTTTGCGCGCGAGGCTGGTGGTTCACATCTTCAGCGTTCAAAAGCGCCGGCGGTATTGCAGCGTTCGGTCCCAATTCTCCAGCCACACTTCCACATGGCCGGGGAGTACCGAGGACGTGTGGACCTGGCGAATGCTGTTGTCCTCGACCGATGTCCTAGCTTCGTGGTGTGTGTGTGTGTGTTTTTTTTTTTTTTTTTTTTTTTTTTTTTTTTTTTTTTTTTTTCTTCTTCTTCTTCTTCTCCTTCCTCGTTATGATTCGCAGCGTATGTCCTGTTTCCTATCGGAAGGGCACATAATGTACCATGGCGCTATCAGTTCCAAGACGCAGAGGCCAGGGGCATTAGCGGGAGTGGCGAGGCGTTCTCTAGAACTGTGTCTCGTGGAGCTGGATGACTGCCAGTTTGCGCTCCCTCCCCTCGCCCGCGAGTGTGTTAGCTGGGCCAACCAGGCATGGCCCGCCCCCTAAACGGAGACCGATGCGAGGTGAGTCCGCTGTCCCCATTGTCGCCTCGCAGTGCTTCCCGGGGCTCTTATCCGGGGGGGGGAGGCAGGCCCCTTATAACGCGCCGGGATAGCCACTTGGCGGCATTGCAGGCCTCTGGCGTCCACCGTCGTCCTGCCCAGGGGACATGCGCGCTACTATTCTGACGAGACGACCCCGACGCTCACACCGCGCGTGCCATAACCGGAGTGCCTATGGCACTTCCAGGAAGATGTAGGAGGAACCTGGTAGTAGTTTGGCAATTGGACTGACACATGTCCAGATTCGCGGTAACCAAGATCATGAACAGATGATACACTACAGCCGCTGGCTATGTCGCATCTCTCACATGTTAGCAAACGTGCACCACAAGACCGAGGTATATACAAACGGGTCCCCAAGAGCTCAAGAGCAGAGCTGCGAGCGCGTCACTGAACTCCGAAACGTTGCTGCAAGGTCACCAGGATCCACTATCACCAGCAAACTATCGCCGGACGGAGAGGACTCGTGCCTGCCCTGGAAGCTGTCTCCGTTAAGATGCAGGCATTGCCCCCCCGGAAGTGCAAGTCAACCGCCCGAGGTCCATCGCGACTACCGCACAGCTGCCACCGACCGCTCGCGGCACAAAGCGACCTCCATACTTGGACCCGAGAACACGAGCACGGGGTGTCAACGATAAGGGCCGCCGCTGACTGTCAAAGTATGTGGGGCCAGGCGCTGGATCGGTCCCCAGGCGATCGGGTACCCTCTGAACCGCGCTTCCGGGGCTCTATGGTTCCATGGTCCACATGCGGGTAGGTACCCGACTCACCAGGCCGGATGCATAGGACAAGCCCGCTCGTCCCCACCGGCCAGCAGCTGCCGGTGGCGCCTGTGAGTGAAGAACTGGCTCGCTACCTGGGGCTGACTGAGGGGTCCCAACCAAGGTGGCGACCATGCCCACCCCGTGAGCGCTGCCGCGCGCGTCTATAGTCTTGTGGCCTCCCTGTTCCCAGCAGCGCTATCGCAAGAGCGCCATCGCAAGTGCGCCATCGCAAGAGCGCCATCGTCCACTGCCTGGGTGGGGTACAGATGCCCCTCTGCCTCCTGAGCACGACAGGCTCGACAGCAAGGTCCCGCGCCCACACACGCACAGCCTCCCCTCAGGCCTCTCTCCGTTCGGCACGACTGTTTCTATCCACGCGCTGATGGCAGTGGTACGGTGCGGGGTTGCGCATGTCGAGCGCAAGCCCTTCCTGCCGTCGGCGGACACGGCTGCCACACGTACTGTGCGATACCTGACAGGCCGCCACTGGCCACGGCCTTGGCCGGCTCATGTCCCTTCAAGACCAGTCACATCTAACCGGCACGGCCCACAGCATGGTTAGTCATCGATTCATCAGTGGCTCAGTCTCTCAGCACAGCCGCGACGTCAACTCCGCACGCGCGCTCCGCGGCGGCCATGGGCCGCGAGCCTGTGCAAAAGTACATCGTCGAGAAGACCAGCACGTCCACACTCATCTACGGTAGAACGTAAACTGGCTGTTTCCCAAACGTCGCATCCCGCTTGCTGCGAAGCGCCCCTAGAATGAATGCTGCACACCCAACGAGAAAGAGGGGGTGCCGCTGGCGACACCCGTCCCGCTCCGCCCGCTTAGTAGCCGAACTTGGCGAGCTTCTCGTCGGCAGGGACCGAGGCGGCGGCCTTGACGCGGAGCTTGCGGGCGGCCTGCTTGCGCTCGAAGTACGCCTGGCCCTTGACCTTGCGCTTCTCCTCGAGGCGGTCGACAACGTCCTTGTAGCCCCATCCGACCTCGTGCGAGATGCGCTTGAGGGTGGCGTACTTGCGGCCGGGCTTGAGGCGGAGGACGCGGAGCGCGGCGGGGACGACCATCTTCTTGACCTTGTCCTGCGCGGGGGGGACACCCTCGAAGAGCTCAAGGCGGCGGAGGGCGGCGGCGCCACGGGCCGACTTGTGGGGGATCATGCCGCGGACAGCCTTGTAGAGGATGCGGGAGGGAGCGCGGTGGTGGAAGGGACCCGACTTCTTGGGGTTGACAATGTGGCGCTCTGCAACGTTAGTCTTTGGCTGCCTGCCTGTCTCGGCGCCAGCTGCGCGCACGCACTGTGGAGGTAGGCGTGGTACTTGAGCTTGTTGCGGAAGAACGAGCCCGAGACGTTGATCTCCTCGCAGCGGACGACCGAAACCTTCTGGCCGGAAAGGATCTGTAGTGGGAATTTTTGGTAGCAGGTGGTAGCAGGCGAGTGCAAGGCGAGAAAGAGATGCGGTCAGCATAGGTTCCATGTTCAAACGTTTCGGCAGCGGTCCGCGGTCCCCTCTGGGCCATCCATGGGTTAACCCCTCTGGGCCATCGCTGTGGCCCATCCAGACAGGTCCGCCCAAGGCCTCTTCCACCATCCTGGCCCACTCCACTTCCGCCAGGACCGCTGCCATCCGGGGATACCCACCTGCTTGGCGAGAACCGAAGCGAGACGACCAAGGAGGTGGCCCTTGCCGTCAATGACGATGGGCGTAGACGAGAAGGCCGACATCTGGGAGCGCAAGATTGGAGCAGAGGTGGGATCAAAAGTTGGATTCGAGCGGAACAACGAGTGGGAGACGACAAGAGGAGAGTCGGGCCGCAGGGAAGGGGGATACAGGGGTCGTTTGGAGGCGCAGCACGAGTTCGAGCAGTTCCGGGACGAGAGCAAGACCAGGAGCACCAGGAGCACCAGCAACAACACGAGCACGGGAGCACGAGAGCACGAGAGAAAAAATTCGCGAGTAGAACGGTTCGGATCGGATCGAGGGGCGAGCGAGAGCTAGTCAGCACGGGCTTCACGGGGTCGCGGTCGGCGCGGGGCCGTCGCCGTCGTCGGTGATGGCGCCAGCACGCACTTTTTGGGGGTTTGGGGTTGACGGTTGAGGAGAAGGGCCGATTAGGCGACGGTGAACAAGACGACGACGGCGAGGCAGAGGCCAGCGCCAGGCAGCGTGCAGCGTCCCAGCGTAGCGGCGGCGGGCGCTGGCTGGCTGGCTGGCTGGGTGAGCGGCTGGCTGGCTGGGCGCGGATGGCCTCCAGGGTGAGAGCCAGCGCCAGGCGGACGGGACACCACCCAGGAGCGGCTCCACCGTACACGGCTCGCTGGGCCCAGGGTCTGGCGCCGGTGCGGTTTTTCCTGGCTGGTGGATGGGTCAGGGACGGGGTATCGCCGGTGGTAATCCCGGAATTTCAGCATGTGGCAATGGGTCGGGGATAGCGTTATTACCGACAGTTTCGGGTGGGGTTTGCTGTTCGGTGCTACGGTGACTTGACTGACCTGGGTAGGGGCGGCCCAGGCCTTGGCCGTCTTGGCTCTTGTGCCGCAGGTACGCCGGGCAGGTAGGCATCGGCCATTCTGGCTCTTGTGTCGCACGTAGGCCCGCGCTGGTCGCACTGCAGCGCCTAGGCAGTGCCCTGCGCCGTGCTTGCAGGCTTGGCCGCGCTCATGACCTCACCGTCGCAACACAGCGTGGCAGCAGCCCGAGAGGGGTCAAAGATGAGCGCAGGGATCAAGACCAGCCGGGAACCGCGCTGGGCGAGGCACAGCTGGGGGGGCCTCCGGGCGGAGCGCTGTCTGCTGCTGTCCACCCCATTCTGGCATCCTTTGCACGCCGTGGGGGGACCCCGCTTCCGGCCTGGCGGCGGGGGCGGAATGCACTGTGTCTGAGGAAGCGCACAGCGGAGAGCGTGTGGCTGGATTCATGCTTGTATGTTGTGTTCGTCGTCGGCGGCGCGTTGCTGCAACGGCGGCGGCCATGGCTGCGCGCGTGCCGCGCGTGGACGTACTGCTGCGACTGCCCCGCACGACGCGTCGCGCGGCCGCGCCCCGCGTCTCGCGCGCGCGCGCGCGCTTGTGCTCTGCGCACCGCCCTCCTCTTGGACACTTGCGGCCCAGGCCCAGAAACGCGTGCACAGCAGTGGTGGAGGCCCGTAGCGCGCCCCGCTGGGAGGACTGGTCGTTTGCAGACCTGCCAATTGCGCAACTCTGTCCCGACCGCGCGGAGCAGAGCCGCAGATACGGCACACCTCGAGGCGACACGTCCAGGCGACAGACCACAGTCGACACCCAACAGCAGACCGCGATGCCACCATGCCACAGACGGCCGCGCCGGCGCCGCCCAACAGAACGTGCGTGGCCCGCCGATGCCCCCCCGCCGATGCCCTCCGCCCAGCGGCCAACCGCGTGGCCGCTGGCTGCGGCGCCGCGGCTCGCTGGGCGATTCAGATCGTGGCGCCGCGCTATCATCAAATGCCACTGAATTCTAATTCACCTGGCCCAAACCCATCAGCCTGCGCTAGGCTGTTTGCCAGCGGTGGGGCGGACGACGGCGGGCGACGGCCCGTGCAGCCATGCCCGCTGCCGGCCGTCGTGTGAACGGGGGCGGCTGTTTGCTAGGGGCTTGCTGGCTGCTGGCGGCAAAGGTGTCTCTACCCCTCGCAGGCGGCGCGCACGATCGCGCGGGGCGAGCGGTCCGCGGCGCAGCCATGGCATCATGGACGGTGCGAGGAGCTGCCGCAGGAGCTGCCGCAGGCGCTGCCGCAGGCGCTCCCGGCGTAGCAGCATCCCCCGCCAGAGACACCACCCATTCAAGGTTTCCAGCGAGTCCTGGGCGGCCAGTCGCCATGCGACGCGGCCTGCGGGCGTCTCGGCGGGGGGCCGAGTGCGCAGAGCCAGGCGGTTACGTGATGGGACGGCGGGCTGCCAGTGGGCGACAGGGCACGAACGTGCGGGGAGCCCGCGCGTTGTGCTGGAATCGCGATACGGTCGCAGGTCGCAAGGCGCGCGGTCGCACGTCGCAGGCCCCGTTTCGGCCGGCGGTCGGGGCACGAGCCAGAACAAGAACCGAAACCTGCGTCAGGGCAGTTTGACATAATGTCCCATGCGCCAGGATCCGTCGAGCGCACCCTGTGGGCTGTCGCGGGTGCCGTCGCCCCGGGTGTCTGACCGCAGACATGACAGACCCCTGCAGTTGCCACTGGCGCTAGCGGGAATAGTGTTCGGCGCAGCGGCGCGGGGAGCGAGGGCTGCGGGGAGCGAGGGCGCGGGGAGCGACGAGAGCCTGTGTGCAGAGTGCCCGACGGGGCAAGTCGCGCTGGCGGTGCTGCTGGCGCTGGCGCTGCCGCCGCTGCCGCCGCTGCCGTACGCTGGCGCGCACCCCCCCTGGGACGGCCATCCCGTGCCAGCAATCTCCCCTGTGATCGCCGTATCTTGCTATCGCCCATCCCCGCTGCCGCCACCGTCTCGCATTGCTATAACCCGTCGCCGCCGGTGTGTTGTTGCTCTTTTCTCCGTTTCGTCTCTCGACATTGCGCCGATCGACCCGTGCCCGCCCCTGCCGCCGCGTCTCGTCTCCGTCTCGCGCCGCCGTTACGCGCTCATTTCGTGTCGCCGTCGCTTGACCATCCACGGCTCCCGCGGACCCCGTCCGCCGCCCGTCCGCCGCGCAGCACGCCGCGAGTACGCCGCCAGCACGTCGCCAGCACGGACCGCAGCACGGACCGTCGCCGCAGGACGCACCCTAGCCGCCGGACGCACTGCAGGACGCACCGTAGCACCCCGTCGCCCGTCGCCCGTCGCCCGTCGCCCGTCGCCCGTCGCCCGCGCCAAACAGCTTCCCCCCCGGGTAACTGAAATTGAGCACCAGGGGCCGCCCCCGCGCCGCCCCATCGTCACCCCCGCAACACCCTCGTTTTCATTTTTCGGTGCTTGCCAACCTCTCCACCGCCATTCATCTCGGCGCGCACGGGCACCACGTCCCGCTCGCCATCCGCTCGAGCCCGCGCCCGTCCCTCTGGCACGGAGATTTAGCCACGCCGCACGCCGTCCGCCGCTTGCTGCTCGCCGCCGCCGCCGCCGCCGCCGCCGCCGCCGCCCTCGCCGCCACGCCTCTGCCCTGTCTCGGTCTGCGCCTCTGCCGTCTCTCCACCCTCCGTCTTCCCGTCTTCCCCCCGTCGGCCCCCCTTCCCCCCTCCACCTCCCCCCCCCTAGGAATAAACACCTCCGCCAACCATCACGCCCGCCAATGTCTGACTCGCTCTACATCCCACGCTCCCCGCCGACGACCGCCAGCTCATCGGCCTCCCCCCCAGACAGCCCGGTCGTGCTCACCCCCACCACGAACAGCTCGGTCACGACCCTGCACGCAATGACGTCTGGCGGCAAGGACGGGACCAGCAGCGCGGGCCACGCGGGCAGCCCGCCGCAGTCGAACGGGAATCCCCACACGCCCCTCCACGACACGGCCCCGTCCGCGGCATCGTCGCCGCCATCACACCTCGTGGCCCGCGCCGGCGTCCTGTCGGCGCGCCCCGCCGACGCCGCGTTCGCGTCCGCGTCCCACCACCGGCGACAGCTGCACGGAGGCCCCGACGGCGCCGTGTCTCCGCACTATGGCAACGGCGCCGCCGCGGACAAGGACGCGCCAGAGTACGCATCGCCGTTCCGCAACCACGACCCGCGCTTCCCGCTTTCGGCCAACGACGCCCATCTCAACTATGCCACCGTCCCCCCGCCCGCCCGCAACCAGTTTTACGACTCGGTGCCGTACTGGCTCGCCCTCTACTTTTTCTTCAACCTTGGCCTCACCCTGTTCAACAAGGTCGTGCTCGTCTCCTTTCCGTTCCCCTATGTGAGTTGCTGCCGGCGCAAGTTGCTGCGGGCGCGAGGCGCTGCCGGCGCGCGAGTTGCTACCCGCGCGAGTCGCTACCCACGCGCCAGCACCAGCTGACAAGACCAGACCCTCACAGGCCTCCACGCTTTGTCTGGCTGTGCCGGGACGTACATTGCCCTCGAGCGCGGCGCCTTTGTGAGTATGCCGTGTGTTTGTGCCGCAGTCGCGCTTACACTCCCAGACGCCCGCGCGCTTGACACAAAAAGAAAACCTAATCCTTGCCGCCTTCTCCGTCCTGTACACCATCAACATTGCCGTCAGCAACATTTCCCTGCAGCTTGTCACCGTTCCGGTGAGTCGAGCGTGGTCGAGCCCCGTCCCGCGACGCTGACCCCTCAGTTCCACCAGGTCGTGCGCGCCGCGACGCCGCTGTTCACCATCTTCATCACCGCCACCCTGTTGCGGCAACGGACCAGCATCCGCAAGCTCGTGTCGCTGCTGCCCGTCGTCGCCGGCGTCGGCTTTGCCACCTACGGCGACTACTACTTTACCGCCTGGGGCCTCGTCCTCACCCTGCTCGGCACCTTCCTCGCCGCGCTCAAGACGGTCGTGACCAACGTCATCCAGACCGGCGGCGGCGCCCGTCTCAAGCTCCATCCTCTCGACCTGCTCATGCGCATGTCCCCGCTCGCCTTTGTCCAGTGTGTCTTCTACGGCTGGTACACGGGCGAGCTGGAGCGTGTCCGCCGCTACGGTGCCACCCAAATGACCGGCACCAAGGCCGTTGCTCTCCTCATCAATGGCATCATTGCATGCGGCCTCAACATTGTGTCGTTCACCGCCAACAAGAAGGCCGGCGCACTGACCATGACTGTTTCTGCAAAGTGAGTTGCCGCCTGCGCGATGCCCCACGTTTGTCGGTGCTGACGCGTGCAGCTGCAAGCAGGTCCTCACCATTGCCCTTGCCGTCGTCCTTTTCAACCTCCACATTTCCTTCTTCAACGCGCTCGGCATCTTCCTCACCCTCCTCGGTGGCGCGTGGTACGCCTATGTCGAGTACAGCGAGAAGCAGCGCAAGCAGCTCGGCGCCAAGCTGCTCGTCAAGAGCTAGGCGCACACTGCCGTTGCCCCGTTCCGCACGCCCCCAGCTTGGTTTTGCTGCTCGTCGGACTCACGCCTGCACTTGTAACTAGACTCATTTCTCATCGCACACCCCACACGGCCGCTGCAGCAGATCTGCCGCTCCGCACCCTCATCACAACAGCACGCGAAACCTGAGCGATATCGACTATCGAGTATCCTGAGACGACGCAGCCTGTTGTCTCGTATCGCACTCCACTCTCGGCATGGTTGATACTCGCACACCAACCCCACACCGACCTCGCATCCCGCATCCCGCATGCCTGCCACACGTCCCCTGTGTTTCCTGTGGCCTCCCCCACCCCCCCTGTCTAGACTCACTGGCCGCGCGCCGCCGCCCGCCGCACTTGTCGTCGTGCTGTTGCCACAGCCCTCTCATCAGCGCACGCTCGCGCTCGCATTCATTGTTTACTAAGGAATATTGCTATGCATGTGAAACAAGAATCGACCAAGGCCGCGGGCGTGGCGACTGACCGTGGGCGCCGGACCGAGCTGACAGCAAGCAGGCCATTTTTACCACAAGACAGCACCGCTTGAGGGGGCCGATTGTCGTCGGCTGTGCCGGTGACCACTGATATCGGACATTGATGCAGACACGCGCCGACCGATGACCGATCGGGCACCATGCCGTCCGTACCTCGTTACCCGCCGGCAGTGGACGGCGAGTCGTAGGTGCTGTGCGCTGCGCGCCGTGCGCGCGCGTCATTAACCGACCACGCGTCCACCGGAATGCGCAATGGACGATAAGCCGCCGAGATCCACGTGACGCGCCGAGCGCATTACACGCACATGCCCAACAGATCCCAAGACCCTCCCCACCCACCTCATTCCGAGCACGAGCGGCGCCAATGCCCGCCACGGCATACCAGGGCAGCGCACACCACATGACACGGCGGCGGACCCCCGGCCCTGCCTCCGGCTGCAATGCCGGCGGCGCTGACGACGAGAGACGCAGGCGGCGCAGCGCCGTGGCAACGCCGCACGGCGGATGTCGCACGGCGGATGTCAGAAGCTTGTGCACTTCCGCGCACAGGTGCTTCGCACCTGACCATTCTCGAGCGGCAGCGTCTCCGGCCCGCCAGATTCCCGTCGCGTTCCTGGCGCGTACGACAGACTGACTACCGGCACCGCGACCGCGCGCAAGCTCCTGTGGATACCCTGATGGACGCCGCTCCGTGCAGTGAGCCATGGGCGCCGTGGCGGGCCTCCTGCCGGCGAAGGAGACGAGAACCACGAGGTGCCGCTGTGCTCCAGATCCCACCCGGCCCGCATCGGTGTCGACGCTTTCGCGCCTTGGTCCCCCGCCAGCATTGCGCATGCCATGCATAGCCAAGCGAGCCAGCAAACCATGCATAGCCATGCATAAATACCGGGGCCCAGCGCAGCCGCAAGGTGAGGCTACAGGCATCGCCCAACGGCTCACCTCTGTTGCACCCTCTCGACTACTCAAACTGCCATGGTCCCTGCCAACACCCTCCTTGCGGCACTGTGTGCCGCCGCCGCGCTGCTCCCAGGCGCCGCCCTCGGCCCCGCGCCCGCGGGCGAGCCGCCCCTCGGCATCCCCGCTCTCGACGCCCCCAGCACCCTCTACAACCGCAGCGTCCCGGGCCCCTTCGCCGGCCCCGGCCTGCTGGGCCTCCACGCGCGCCTGCTCGCACGCCAGAACTGCGGCGACGGTTTCGTCGGCTGCGACGGCCTGTGCATCCCCGCCGGCACCAACTGCTGCCGCGGCGGGCGCTACTGTGACGCCGGGTACCAGTGCTACACCAACATGTGTTGCCCGGACGGCAGCGCCCAGTGCAACTCGGGCTGCTGTCCCGATGGATACCGGTGCTGCGCCGACGGTGCCCAGAGCTGCCTCCCCCCCGGCGCGACGTGCTGCAGTGGTGAGTGAGTGCCCCCGCAGGGGGGGGGCAGTACCGGACCGGCGCAGACAGGCAACCTCTCCGCTCACACCCCAGACGGCCGCTACTGCAACTCGGGCTTCAAGTGCTGCAGTGTAGGCTGCGCGGAAGAGGGCGGCGACTGCTGCTATGGTGCGTCCTCGCAGCCGGGCGGCGTAAGTGGCGCGGCACGGCCTGTAGGTGCCAGGGCTTGCTGACGCTCACAGACGGCAGATCGTGCCCGTCAGGTTCCTTTTGCGTTGTGCACCCCGACTACCCGACCTCGTACTGCTGCGTGGGCGGGACCGACTGCCGTGCGTCGCGTCTGGAGCCTAGCACCGAGCTAACCCGCAGTGCCGCCAGACTACAGCCCGTCGCAAGTGCTCACGACGACGACGACAATGACGACAAGCACGTCCGTCTGGGAGGCGCGCAGCGCTCCCAGCACGTCCGTCTGGGACGCACCCATCACTCTCAGCACGTCCGGGTACACGTCGCCCGCGCCCCTCCCGACGCCCACGCCCACCTCGACGGCCGACACCAACAACAACCCACCGGCCGGCATGAACGGGCAGCGGCGGCGGGACGTCGACCTCGACGGCGACGAGATCCAATATTCTGGCAAGTGGGAGTCGGAGGTTGCGTGTGATGGCTCGAACAAGGGGAAGCGGATTAGCGGCGAGGGGAACATGACACTGGAGCTTAAGCGTGAGTATCGCGCAAAGGCGGGGAACCCCAGGGCGCAGGGCGCTAACCCGTAGAGGACGTCTACGGAGTGACCGTCGCCACCTCGACATCAACCGACGGCCAGCTCAAGTGGGAGACAAACGGAGTAGTCTCCGAGATCCAAGTGGCCCCAGCGGCCTCAGGGTCAGCGCGAAACGGCACCGCCACGGGCTGCACCTACACGTACATGGTAACGTGGACCGAGGGGATGCCGAGCGCGGGAATCAAGAACACGCTCACGATGGCCTGGGAGGCCCCGCTCCTTTCGGGCAGTAAGCGGCAGGCGCCGACTGCCTGGGTCCAGGTGGATAAGCTGACGTGGGTGCCGCGCGCGGAGCGCAATGCGTCTTCCGAGCTCAGCCCGCAGCTGCTGACAGACACAGCCTGTTCGAGTCCCAGGCCGATCTCCAGGCCGCGATCCAAGCCCAGTCCGGGAACGTCACAGTCTCCACCTCCCCCGTCGCCCTCTCCACGATCACGCCGTCCTCGGCCCGGGTCTCGGGTTCGCCCACGGGCATTGCCAGACAGGGGATGGCGCTCGCCGCTGCCCTTGCGGCCATGGGAAGCCTGCTGGACATCTGAGGCGCCAGAGACGCCGGTGTGCGCGTTGCATCTAGCGATCAGGACAATGTATGGTTGCGAGAACGATGATTTGAATGATGTTTCATAACTGTGCCGTACGTGGCACCATTGTTATTATCTTATTTTATTCTGTTTTCCCTCTTCTTCTCTTCTCTTCTTCTCTTTTTTTCTCATGTTCTCTTCGAGCTTCCTATTGACGGTCATCAACGCATCAGCTGTTAGCTCGCGCGAACTGCGAGAGCCTGCAGCGGATACCAGGCCGGGCTGTGGCACGGCCCACCCACTAATCACTTGCTACTAACAGCCATACGCGCAATGCAATACCTGCCGACAGACAGCATGCGTGAGGTGCTGGACCTCGATCAACAGAGTCAGTGGACAGAGGTAAGTTTGAGAAATGTAGGCCGAGGTAGCCCGGGTGGCATGACCGCCAAGCCTGCTGTTCACCTCAGCGGCGGTGCCGCCTGTCGCAGTATCTTGGGCATGCTGCTGACCTTTCCTTGCATAACCTTCAAATATACCCGATACTCCTTCCCATGACAACCCAACAGTTGCCGACGAGTACTTATTCCTACGACACAGCTCCTATACATATTAGGCGCGCCTGGTGCATTCCAAGACCCAACATCCCAAGAGCCACAACACCGTGAGACCCAGCACAACACGTCTCTACAGATTATCCCCGCAACACATTCCCGAGCTCGTCTCCCCTTAGATCTGGTAAAAGAAGCCCTCTGCGCCTTCGATAATGCAGTCCCCGCGTTCTGCCTTCTTGTTCTTCCAGCTCATGTAGGCCATCATAGCCAGCGCTGCGACTACGTTGAGCGAGTTGAGGCCAATGATGGTGAACACGCCGGTCGGATAGCTCTGCTGTGCTTCCTTCTGGAAGAAGAGAGTCGAGCCGAGGATACCGCCAACGCCGCCAAAGGCGATTGTGAGGGCCGAGCAGAAGGCACGCTTCGACTGGGAGCGGATAGATACACCCTGCCATGAGAGAATGAGGGGGACGTTTGCGTTACCACCACCCGTGCTGAGGGTCAGTACCGCATGTCGTACATTTGGATGCCGAGCAACTCACGCGATAAAGAGACCGACGAAGCGAGCAACCTTTTGTTTGGCACCGAGGCGGCTGTACATGGCAGTTCCGACGATAATGCAGATCGAGTTGAAGACGATCATGAGGCCGCGCATCTTGGGGACACGGTCGGCAATGCGACCACAAGCGATGGCGGGGATGATTGCGTAGATGTACGTGCTGTGGGAGTGTTAGAGACAGGGCCAAAGGGAAACACCTTGAACGACTCACGGAGTGCCAAGAAGCATAGACTCGATGTTGTTGAAGCCCAAAATGGTGAGAATGCGCGGCATAAAGTACGCCAGTGCGTACGAGCTCATGGTCACACCCATGAAGAGGATGGCGAAGAACCAGTTCCTAAGGTCGGCGGCGTAACCTCCTATCTTGGCCAAGGTGAGAGGGTCGGGAACTGAGTCGGCGCGGTCACGCTCGATGCGCGTCTGAATAAGGTTGCGGTCCTGTTCGTTCAGGAAGGTGGCCTTGGAAGGGATGTCGACAAGCAAAACAAACGCGAGAGCGCCAATAGCGACGGTCAGGATGCCGTACAGGATGAACATCCATTGCCAGCCCGACAAGCCGGCTCGGCCGTCAAGCTGAGAAAAGCCAAAGCCGATGATCTTGGCGAATGACGATCCGATGGTGGACGAGATGTAGAAGATGGCGCTGCGGAAGGCGAGTTCCTTGCGCGGGTACCAACAAGAGATGAGGAACGCTGCGCCGGGGAACAAAGCAGACTCGAAGACACCAAGGAGGGCACGGAGTGCCGCGAGCGTTTGCCAGTTCTTGGCAAAGCCCATACTGAGCATGACGATGCCCCAGAGGAGGACAGCGGAGCCAAGCCAGATGCGCGCGCCGAATTTGCGAAGGCCCAGTTGAGAGGGGAGCTCCAAAACCTGTTCTGGTCAGCGCTGTGCACTTTGCACCTATGAACGCACGATATAAGGGACGAAAAAGACGACAGTAACAATCGAGTAGTGGTTGTTCGTGCCACCAGTGTTGAGCTCCTGGTCGAACTTGTTGTTGTTGGCGGTACGCGCGACGGACAGATTGGTACGGTCGATGAGTGAGATGGCGTACAGCAGGATGAGCATGGGGATGAGACGCCAGTCGACTTTGCGGACGACGCGCTTGACATCGGCGGGGTCGAAGCCCTCATCAATGTTCTCACCGAGCCTTCGCACGGGCTCTTCGAACTTGAACGAGTCGTTCGAGGACCCCACGGCGCGCTCGACATGCGACACATCGGTGTGATGCTTGTCGTCGTACTTGACCTCGTTGATGCCGGACATTGCTAGATGGGGGTGCAGTCGGTCCGTGTCCGCGGAGGAAACGGGCCAGTCTCTTCTCGCTCGACGTCTCTTATACTTGAACAGCGGTGTTCCTCTCATGCGCGCGCACTGCGCACTTCCGAACTCCGGTTAATCGACAGCTGCTTCAAGTCGTTCAAGAAATGACACCTGGCTTGGCGCTTGGCAGCCATCATCATCTCATCATGACCAAGTGACGCGGCCCAGGTGCCAAGAGCTCGGGAACTTGGACCGACGGGTGGGCAGTCGTCGACCCTCCTTCCCAAGGTTTTAGCCTCGGTTTATCCGCCGGTGTGCCGCTGTTGCTGCGTTTCCGGTCGCCATATACAGCGCTCCCGCGTCATGGTGTCTGTGCGGTGGATGGCGCGTGTGGTAGCGCGCGCCTAGGTTCTCTGAGCAATTGAGATGTCCTTGGACGCGTCGATGGCTAGCGGTGAGTGCGTCGGCTGCTCGACTGCTGGTCTCGCCGTGCCGGATGGACTCGGCCGCTCGGGGCCGTGCTGCTGAGTCTCTCTCCCATCTACCGCGACTCATCACCTTGGTTGGCTTTCCCATTGTCGTCCCGCCACGGCGCACGCACCTCTGGCGCGCGAGCGGGACGCGTCGCTGCGCCTGCATCAGCGCGCTGCCCGGCGTGGCATCGATGGATAATGTGGAGGCGGGACGACAACGAGGGGCACCGCGGCACATCTTCGCCAAGCAAGGCACCGCAGATCACATGACCGGCCCCGGAGTTCTGGCCCTGACCCGAGTCGCCGGGAAAATGCCGAAAGCCTCCTCCGCGCGACCGATGGTCGCCGTATCTGTTGACGGCACGCTCCGGCAGCCCTCGCCGCTGCAAGCTCCTACGACAGCATTCTCCAGGTCGGTGCATGTCGGCGACGACGGCAGTGGCGTCTCGCCGAGCCCTAACGCCGCAAACCCCGTGGCATTGACGACGTTGCACACGGCGGACCGATCGGGCCTCGACCGCACGGTCGTTCGTGCGGCGCCTGCCCTATGGCGCTTGTCGCTTGCGGGTCGCTGTGCCGGCGGCGCGACGCTGGTCGGTCGGGGGTTATCCTGCTGGGAGAGGTACCGGTACCCGAGGTACCTGCAGCTGTAGGCTGTATGCTGGAGGGTGCAAGCTGAGGGTCCGCTGCCGCTGGAGGGGCGAGGGATCCCAGTCCACTTCGGTGGCCACTCCCTGGCCGTACGCGGCACCGCGGCACCACCGGCCGGTCCACATGGTGCAGACGACGCGCACCGGGGAGGCCGGAGCAGAATCTGCCGCTCGCGCAATAGCCAGCAGAATCTGCCGGTCGCGCAATAGCCCATGTGGCCGTGGGAATCCCTGCCGGCAGGGGTTGTCTCCGCCTACCTCATCCACAGCTATCACCGGGTCATGGCCGTCATGAACGTCCTCCACCGCCAGACTCACTCACATGGAACAACCAGACTGTGGGCCACCAGGACTGCACTGTATAGGCAGACAGCATCTGTGTGTCGTGGACAAGCGTTGCGGGACGTAGGAGCATAGCCGCACACTCGAGAAGCAGGGGGACAGAGCAGCCGGTCTCATCGACCCCCTACCAGAGGCGACACCGCTACGTCTGTCGATTCCGTTGCGCCTGTCGAGTCTGATGTGGCTGTCGATTCCGCTCTGCCTGGAGATGTTGCGCGCGGCCACGCCACTGCACCCGGAAACGCCGCTACGTCCTCTCCACCAGGCAATTCCACCCCGGCGCGATGATGACCCTAGTAGTCTGTCGCCTGAGTAGTGAAGCGGTTTAGCGTTTGGTGCCATGGATATCCCCCGACCTCTAGGCCAACGTCTTTGAGAAAACAATCTGTCATATGAGTGGACCCTCACCAAGATCCCATTAGTCGCGGTCGGATGGGGATGACGCGTTAGGGCAACCCCGTCTCGCCCGCCCTTCTTCTGTCGACGCCGACGCCAACACCGAGGCTGGCGTCGCCTGTTGCCTTGGAACTCACACATACATATACATCTACGTCCCATCGCCCTTAATCCTCATCGCTATCGCTGCCATAGCCGCCGAGCAGGGCGACACCCGTTGGTGCCTTGGCCTTCGCCGCTGCTACGGGTGCTTTGCGCGCCCGCGCGTCCTCGGCCTGCTTCCGCGCCAGCTCCGCATAGTACTTGATGTTCTCGAGAGTGTCGCCGCCGAGAATACCACCTGACGGTGCCGACCCGTCTCCGCGCGCACGCTTCGCCGGGCGCCCCTCCTCCTCGTCCGCGTCGCTGTCCTCGGGCTCTGGGAGAGACGCCTCGATGGGGTAAAAGTCCTCCTCCTTGCCCTCCTCGAGCGCGCGCACTGCCTGCGCCGCCTCGACGAGGTTTCCGTCCAGTTTGCTCGCAATGACTCGGCGGCCCTCGCGCGCTATCCTTGCGTCCTCGGCCTTGGCCGCGCCGGGATTCGGGTCCTCGGTAGCCCAGCGCACGTTAAGGATCTCGTCCATGTCCATGCTCTGGTGCTGCATCGCCTCCTTGGCAAACTGCGCGTTCACCTCATGCTGGTACGTCACAAATGCGATGCCGCGGTTGTAGAGGAGGTTGTCTGCAGCGGTTAGCAGCGGCTTAAGCATGTTGCAACTTACAGCGTTCAATCTTGCCCCACTCGCGGAAATGCCGCAGCAGCGTCTCCCGGGTCTGGTCCTTATCCGCGCTCTCGTGAATCTGGGCAATGTACAGCGTGCGGTTGGTACGGTTGAACGAGCCCACGCCGCCCATGTCGTCACGGTACTCGGCGTGCTTCTCGCGTCCAAAGCAGTCGCGCGAGTGGTCGATCAGCTGATGCGGCAACGGCAGGCGATGAAGGTACCCGCACTCGGATCTGAAAGAGTTAGGATATGAGACGAGAGAGCCAGACCCACCCGTAGGGACAGCATCCGCGGGCAAAGAAGAGACAGCAGAAGCGGTTGCCAGTCGCGTCGGCGCGAGTGTAGCCAGCGTCGCGAGAGATGACGCAGCGTGTCTGCGACAGCGTTTGCCTGCCCGTCAGCATACCGCAAGCATCGTATGCGCTTGTGCACTTCGATATACCCACATCGCAAGTGCGTCCTCCTTGTCGCCACCGGCCCACTTGTTGTACCACACGTCTGAACATTGTCAGCGATCCGCCGGGTGGCCAACAAGGATGACAAGCTCACTGTACTCCTTTCCTGGCTGAATCTTCTCGCTGAGGTCGACATCTCCCGGCTTGACCTGCTTGCGCGCGGGGCGCAGCTTGCGTTTCGATGCCGATGCCTCTGTCATGTCGAGATGGTGGTGGGTGATGAGAATGAGAAGAGAGGAGAGGGAGGCACAGATGAAACACTCGTTCATTCAAGACGTCAACATGGAAAAGTGGAGACCCCTTACGTAATAAGCACCTCGAGCAATGACGACCACCCTCCCTGGCGAGCAAGAAGTTCACAACCAGCATATTCCTCACCTCTCTCATCATCCTCTGCGTCTTGCTCTCTCACAAAACCGGTGCCTTTACAGTCATGGCGAACCAGGATGCCCAGGAGAACGGGGGCGCGGCCTCGCAGCGGTTAGTTGACCTAGTCCGCGCAGCAGCGGACCCATCAAGTTCCAAGTTGTCGTCCGACACCCTCGCCGAGGATCTCGGTATCGCGGCGCTTCCTACCGCGGCTGAGGCGCTCAAGCTCGTCGAGAAGGAGGTCCTTTCTCCTCCCAAGGACCTCTATGGACCTGACCTCTGGCGCTGGCAGGTTCCCATCCCTACCCCCTTGCCACTCCCACAGCTCCGTTTGGACCCCTTTCCGGCAACACATACCGTCACACCAACCTTCCGCGGCATCGACGGCACATTTACGCACTGGCGCGACGCGCTCGCGCCAAAGCCGCCCGCCCATCCGTCTCTCTCAAGCTCCATGATGCGCGAGCCGGGCGCGCTCAGCAGCTTTGTCCGAGGCAAGAGCACGAACGCACCATTCCTGCCTGGCGGCCTCGAGCCGGCGGTTACCTACGAGCACGCCGAGGAGGAGCTGGAGGACGAGGACGGCTGGAAGACTCGTGCTCCCGGAATGAGGCGAGGAGTTCAGCTAAACGGAGGTAGGCTGTGCTGACCGGCTGTGAGCTGACACGTGTAGCGGACGCCTTCCTTACCGAGATGCTCGGCGCACAGTCCATGACGACCAAGGCGAAGAGGAGGCGTCGTGGGGGAGAGGAGTCCCCTACGCTAGAAGTAAGTCTCTGCAAGCATATTTGAATACTGACATACAGGTGTCGCGCTTGGGTGACGACGAGATCACACCAGACGGCGAGGAACGTCGCCCCGGCGCATCGACCTCCACCAAGAACGTCGACGACCTGCTGCCTGTTGGCGTAAGTTGGCCGAGATGACAATGGTAACAGCCCTGACACCTGCAGCGGCTTCCTGCTCCTCCTCCGCCAAGAAAGGATCCCAGTGCTGTTGTGAAGAAGGAATGGGCGCACGTCGTCGACGTCAATCAGGAGCTGGTCAACGTGAGCTGCACAAAGTTCCATAGCTGACAACACAGTTCCATGAGCTGGTTCCAGAGATGGCCCGTCAGGTGGGTGACTGGCATAGCATGAACTAACACGAAAGTACCCGTTCGAGCTGGACAACTTCCAGAAGGAGGCCGTCTACCGCCTAGAGATGGGCGATAGCGTGTTCGTGGCAGCCCATACCTCCGCCGGTAAAACTGTGGTTGCGGAGTACGCGATTGCGCTCGCCCAGAAGCACATGACTCGGTGAGTATTAACCTGTGAGACCTTTCTGACTCTTCCCAGAGCGATCTACACCTCACCGATCAAGGCCCTCTCGAATCAAAAGTTCCGGGACTTCAAGACTACCTTTGACCCGAGTTCCATCGGTATCCTCACTGGTGATGTCCAGATCAACCCGGAGGGTAGCTGTCTAATTGTGAGTCAATGATTTCTGGCGGACAATTGCTGACCGATCAGATGACAACCGAGATTCTGCGAAGCATGCTCTACAAAGGTGCCGATCTCATTCGCGACGTTGAATTTGTAATCTTTGACGAGGTACACTACGTCAACGATGCGGAGGTGAGCCAGCCAATACAGACATTAAGGTCACTGACTCGCAGCGTGGTGTTGTCTGGGAAGAAGTGATCATCATGTTGCCTGAGCATGTCAATATCATTCTCCTGTCAGCCACTGTGCCGAACACCAGAGAGTTTGCGGACTGGGTTGGGTGAGTGGCATCTGGTGTCGAGTGGCTAACAGCCAGTCGCACAAAGAAGAAGAACATCTACGTTATCTCCACACCCATGCGTCCTGTTCCCCTCGAGCACTTCCTCTGGGCTGGCAAGGAGCTGCACAAGATTGTCGACTCGAAGGGCCAGTTCCTCGGCGACGGTTACAAGGCGGCTGGCGAGGCACTCCGCCGAAAGCAGGACAAGGAACGCGAGGCCGCTGGCCTCCCACCAGTCGTTCGCACAGGTGGTCGCGGCGGTGCTCCTGGACAACAGACGAGGGCCAAGGACTTGCCCACCGGCCGCTCCGCGCCATTCACACGAGTGGGCGGAGGCCGAACGCACGCCAACCGCGGTGGCGGCAGTGGTGCGCCGGCCTCAGCAGTTGCCCCCCGCGGTCGCGGCGGACACATGGGCCGTGGTGGCCGCGGCGGCTTCCAGCTGGACCAGAACGTCTGGACACACCTGATCAACTACCTCCGTAAGAACGGTCTGCTCCCCGTGGTCAACTTTGTCTTCTCCAAGAAGCGTTGTGAAGAGTACGCCATGACTCTGACTAGCACCGACCTGTGCGACGCCAAGGAGAAGAGCGAGGTCCACATTGTCTGGGAGCGCGCCCTCACGCGCCTAAAGGGCACGGACAAGGAGCTCCCACAGATTCTCAGGATGCGCGAGCTCATGAGCCGCGGCATCGGTGTCCACCACGGTGGTCTTCTCCCTCTTGTCAAGGGTGGGTCGCGGTTGACGAGGTGACGAGCTGACAGAGCCAGAGGTGGTTGAGATTCTGTTCGCCAGAGGCCTGATCAAGGTTCTGTATGCTACTGAGACCTTCGCGATGGTATGTTATCCGCGGCAGGAATTGAGGTTTCTGACGACCGCAGGGTGTCAACATGCCTGCCAAGAGTGTCGTGTTCGCAGGCATCCGCAAACATGACGGCACGTCGTTCCGCAACTTGCTCCCAGGAGAGTACACCCAGATGGCCGGTCGTGCTGGTCGTCGTGGTCTGGACACCACTGGAACGGTCATTATCCTCAGCGGCGAAGAACTCCAACCGGTGCGTGCACTGGCGCTGACGCAGAGGCTGACCATTCAGGTCAAGGAGCTGCAGGATATGATGCTCGGCGTGCCGAACCGCCTCACGTCGCAGTTCCGCCTGACGTACAACATGATCTTGAACCTACTCCGCGTGGAAGCACTGCGTGTCGAGGAGATGATCAAGCGCTCCTTCTCCGAGAATGCGGCGCAGAAACTGGCTCCTGAGCAGCAGAAGCAGGTGGAGAAGGTGAGCCGCGGAGGCGAGTATTAATGCTGACGTCTAGACTGAAAAGATTCTCGCCAAACTCCCGACTGTAGACTGCAGTGTGTGCAAACCTGACATTGAGGTGTTCTACGACTTGTCAGCGGAGATTGTCCGTATCAATAGGCAGCTCCTGCATCAGGCGGCTTGGGCACCGGGCAAGCACGTGATTCCTGGCCGTATTGTTGTCCTTCACAACGGGGTAGGTTGGATTTCCTCGAGTACTACTGACTCACAAGCACTACTTTGGTAATGTGGGCATCATCCTGCGCAATGCACCGTCTATTGTGCGCGACGGCGTCAAGAGCGACTCGAAGGCGTTCTGGGTGCTGGCCCTCGTCACCAAGAACCAGAAGTCGCACAAGTCGGACGTCAAGGACGAGGACGTGCCCCCACGATGGCCGCCGATGCTCACCAAGGGCGCGTTTAACAACCCGCACTGGGAGCTCGTTGCCGTGGACGACTCGGCTATTTCTTTCGTCACTGGCCGATTGCTCAAGGTCGACCACAATGCCATTCTCGACAAGCGGGACAAGGAGGTGTCGCTCGAGACGGCGCAGCAGCTTGCGACGCTGTACGACGAGTTAGCGGCAGTCAACCTCCAGGACGAGGAGTTTGACTGGAGCCGGTTGACAAAGCTCGAGTTCCAGGACGCGCTCCGTCAGCGCAATACGTTTACTGAACGTGCAGCCAACCTTGGATGCCAGCTATGTCCAGACTTTGAGGACCACGTAAGTGAAAGAGGAGGCTGTAGCTGACAGGCAGTACGAGATTGTGCACGAGAGGAAGAGGGTCGAGAGCAGTCTCAAGCAGCTTAAGCTTGCGCTGTCGGACCAGAACCTCGAGTTGCTCCCGGACTACGAGTCGCGCGTTGAGGTGCTCAAGGAACTGCAGTTTATTGATGAAAACTCGACCGTGCTCCTCAAGGGCCGTGTGGCGTGTGAGATCAACTCGGCGCACGAGCTCATCCTCACCGAACTCATCCTTGACAACATCCTGGCGGACTTCACGCCCGAGGAGGCCGTGGCGCTGCTGTCCGTCTTTGTGTCTGTGGAGAAGACCGAGTCCAAGCCCGAGATCCCAGCCAAGCTCGCGCAGGGCCTCGACACAATCTACCACATCGCGGATAATGTCGAGAACTGTCAGCTGCGGCGGCACGTCGCATTTGAGGATTTCCGCGAAAAGTTCAAGCCCAGCCTCGTTGAGGTCGTCTACGAGTGGGCGAAGGGCATGGTGCGTCCTTGGAGCGGCGTGAGCGAGCGAAGCTGACCCACTTTGCAGCCGTTCAACGACATTACAAAGCTCACGGACGTGCCAGAGGGCACGATCGTGCGCGTCATCACGCGCCTGGACGAGACGTGTCGCGAGGTACGCGACGCGGCGCGCGTCATCGGCGATGCCGAGTTGTTCCAGAAGATGGAGGCCGCGCAGGCGCTCATCAAGCGCGACAGTAGGTGCCCTGCGTGCGCAGCCTGGGTGCTGACTCTGCGCAGTTGTTTTTGCCGCCAGTTTGTATCTTTAGGCTCTATCGACGAGATACACACTACATCATTATGCATGTTACATACGCCGCCGCCGCACGCGCTGGAGCTGTTCCTGTCCTTCCGGCTCTTCGCAACATGTCGGACCAGCCCAGGAATGACCAATGACCAGAGATGGACGGTGCTGGATGTTGTCGCTCACCGCTGCGTCGTCGCTGCGCGAGTCTGGGATGAGGGGCCGTCGAGTCGACTATGGCGGAGGCCGCCTGCTGCGTACCGGGTCCGTACTGCCCATGATCGGTCCCGCGCTGCCCCGTGGCCTCGTCGAGGAGATGCACTGACGCTGGGCGCCTTGGAGGAGCTAGCTAGGGCTGCGGCGGGCAAGCTCAAAGCGGGCAAAGCGCGACAGCGGCCGGAGCCGGCAGCGGGCAAGCGATCGGACGAACGTGCCGGGCGAGTCCTCGACACCCCCCGCCCCCCTAGAGGGGATGCATGACCATCTCCTCCTGACGACAGCACCATGGAGACGTCTAGAACGAGAAGCAGCCTGTGCACATGGAGGTGTCGTGTCGCGGGAGAGCGCGAGGTTGCCGGCAGGACATGCCCGACGACCAACGCGCCGGCAGCAGGCGGCTCTCGTCGGATCCGAGCGGCAGTGACGCACGACCGTGCTGCAAGTCGGTCCGCCGCAGCGTCCTCGACGCGTTTATAACGTCGCAGCAGCTCGAGGTGTGCATGCATCGTTGTCGTTCTCAGCCCGTTGACTAACTAAACTGCTCCTCCCCATCCCCGTCTGCATCTGCACCGCTGCCCCTGCCATGTCGCTCAAGGATTACAAGGCCCTGCTCTACGACTGCTACGGCGTGCGTGCCCGCTCCGCGTGCCCCCCGTCGACTGACACTCCCCCAGACCCTCATCAACTGGGAACAGGGCATGGTGGAGCACGCGCCTGTGCTCGCCCGCCCCGGCGCGCCGTCACGCGCGGCCTTCTTCTCCGCGTTTGGCGAGCATGAGACGCGCATCCAGACCGAGACGCCGACCATGGCGTACCCGGAAGTGTGAGCGGGGGGGAGGGCTGGGGAAGGGGCGGCTGACGCTGACGCGGAGGCTCAAACAATCGTATCTCGCGACGGCGCGAGAGCTCGGCCTCGAGGCTACGGATGGTGGGTCCAAGTCGCCGTCGGGACGCGCGCGAGGCAGAGATGGGAGGGAGGTTCTGACGCCGCAGACGAGGCCGAGGCGTTTGGCAACAGCATCGGCGCGTGGCCCGCGTTCCCCGACTCGGCGGGCGCGCTCGAGCGCCTGAACAAGATGGGCCTCCGGCAGATTATCCTCTCCAACGTCAACAATGCGAGCTTTGACGTGTGAGTCGTGTGGGCAGGGGCGGGCATGGAAGCTGCGAGGAGGCGGCGTCGTCTGCGGCCGTCGCTGGCGAGGCGGCGTCGCTGGCTGGGGCCACTGTTGACATGCTGCGGCGCGTCTGCGCCTGTCGCGCGCTGTCGCCTCTCCGCGACGCCCACAGCCTTCCGTCCCAGCGGTCCCAGCCCTCGGAGCCTCGTGCGGCGCTCGGCGTTCGACGCGGCAGCTGACGGCCCAGATCCAAGCAGAAGCTCGAACAGAACTTCCGGTTCGATGCCATCTACACTGCAGAGAACAGTGAGTCGTCGGTCGTCGGCGCCCCGGCAAGTTGGGTCCTCCCCTGCGCCTGCAGGCTGGACTCTGTACCGCGCACGCTGACACGGCAGTCGGCTCGTACAAGCCCTCTCTCCGCAACTTTGACTATGCCATCCGGAACATTTCCCATTCGTTTGGCATTGACGCCGAGCACATTCTCATCGTCGCAAACTCGAAGAAGCACGACGTGGAGCCGTGAGTCGCTGGCGGGTGCCGTGCGGTGCAGAGGACACTGGCCGTGAACGTCAACTGTGTCCACTGCACCAGTGAGACCGCCCACAGGGGCATAGCCCCGCGCATGCTCGTGCCGGATCCAGTCCACAGCCCCTGTCCCCCACTGACACCCGTCCCAGCGGCCACAAGAAGGGTCTCAAGGCGGCGTGGATCTCGCGGACGAGCACAGAGCCCGTCATGGGCGTCGCCGACTACGGCGGCGTGCAGCCCGACTGGACGTTCCAGACAATGGACGAGTTCACCGCCGCGATGGACGCCGCGCGGCAGTCGTCGTGAGCCGTGCCCGCCCGCTCCGGTGCGCCGCAGAGGCCAATGTACGCCATGTCGCCCCGTTAAGATGCAAAGATGTCGTTCAAGCCACCATGTCATGCTGTTCCGCGGGTGTCGGCGGGTGCGCCGCGGTGCACCGCTTCCGCGTCGAGCCCAAGCAGGCGACCGAGGTCGCCGGGGGTGCCGCCGTCCGCGCCGGCCCATGCGGTGCTGCCGGCACGCTGCTGGGCACAGCCTGCGCCGGAGCTCATGACGCACGCCAAGTCGGATGGCGTACGAGACCTAGAGGGTCGGTCGCACATAAAGGGGCAGCCGCGCTCCCGCAACTGACCCCCCGCCGTGCTTCCAGATGACCCCCCTACCCACCCTCCTGCTCGCGCTCGCCGCGCTGGCACTCGCCGCGCCCGCTCACGCCGCGCCCGGCAGCCATGCCCGCGCCTCGGCGCCGGGCCTCCGTACGCGCGCCGAGGACGGCGTCGTGCACATCACGATGGCCCGGCGGGGCCCGACTCAGGCATTCAGGGACCAGCTCTCCCGCTCGCTCCAACGGTCCATCGAGCGGCGCCAGTTCGGCGGCGGCGGCGGCAGCGGCGACAGCGGCGACAGCAGCACCAGCGGGAACGCGTCGGCGCCGGTCGCCAGTGCCGTAGCGGGCGGCACGTCGGCGTCGCTCGTCAACTGGCGCCGAAGCCTGTCGTACACGGTCCAGGTGGACATTGGGCAAGTGTTTTCCACGCCGCACCAGCGCGCCGCACTGCAACTCACGCTGACACCCCGCCCAGCACACCTCCGCAGCCATTCCACCTCCTCGTCGACACGGGCTCGCCCGACCTCTGGGTCTTTGGCCAGGGCTGCACGGGCGACTGCCGGGGCGGGCTGCCGTTCCAGCCCGCCCTGTCGTCGTCGTACAAGGCGTCAGACACCGTTCTCAACCTGCAGTACGCCAAGGGCGTGAACCAGGGCGTGTTCGGCAAGGACACGGTGACCGTTGCCGGGCAGACGGTGCAGAACTTTGACGTTGGCCTCGTCAGCTACGCCGAGGACACTGGGTTCGAGGACACGGACATGTCTGGCATCCTGGGCATGGTGAGTGCCGGTGCGGCTCGCCGACGCGCGCACGAGCTGCACGCGCAGCGCACTGCCCTCGGAGAGCGCTTACTCACAACCCCCCCAGTCATTCCCCTTCCCGGTGAGCTCAAAGTCCTTCCACGGCGACCCGTTCTGGGTGCCCCTCGTCGACTACTGGAACAACAAGGAGTTTGCCCTCTATCTCGGCCGCGACCCAACGACGCTCTCGCGCGTCGAGGCGACGTCGATCGAGAACGGCGGGCTTCTCTCGCTCGGCGGCGTCGACACGTCGCTCTTCCAGGGCGAGATCAACTATGTCGGCCTCGTTCCCACCTCCCAGGAGGTGGTCGTCCCGACCATTGGGTCGGGCCCCGCCAACAGCACCGGGAACTTCACATCGTCCATTACGGGCACCAACCAGACCCTCTACTGGTCGGTCCCCTTGGATAGCATAACAGTCAACGGGTACAACGTGTCGCCGGGAAGGCGGGCCGGCGACAACGTCGCCATCATCGACTCGGGCACGACCATCATCTTTGGCCCGGCCGCGGCTGTCACCGCCTTCTACGGCGAGATTGACGGGTCCGCGCAGGTCTACGACTCGGGCTACGGCGGCCGCCTCTGGCTCTTCCCCTGCAAGAACATGAACAAGATCAAGGTCTCGTTCAACTTTGGCGGTCAGCAGTACCCGATCGAGGGGTCCGACTTGATCTTTGCCGTCGGCACCGGCGGCCTGTGCGCCGGCGCCGTCCAGGCGTCGACCTCCAGCATGGGCGAGGGGTGGCTCGTCGGCGAGACTTTCCTCACAAATGTCTACTCGGTGTACCGCGCCGACCCGCCCGCCGTCGGCTTTGCACTGCTCTCCGACAGCGCGAACATCAAGTACGGCAGCAGCAGCAGTGGCAACAGCAGCGGCAGCGGCTCAGGCAGTTCCAGCAGTGCCGCTACCTCCGCGGGCGTCTCGTCCGCGCTCGTTGCCGCAGCCGTCCTCGGCGCGACCTCTCTGATCTTCTAATCTCCCATATGACCATTTCCCACCGCCAACCACCTGTTCGGTATACCTTTTTATCCCATCCCTCATAATGTAAATAGACTGCGCGCTGCCTGCCACTCGGGTCGCTGGGCGCAGCGATATACCCTTGCCAGACTTGCCTGCCTGCATGAGATGAGCGCCCGGCGCGCGGAGGAGCAAATCAGAAGGCAAACCTAGAGGTCGGAGCCGTGGTTCATGACTCCAGCAGAGGTGGGAAACGGCACCACCATGGCCGGTGTCACCTCACCGCCGTGCTCGCGCCGCTCCTGCTATTCTGTATCCACCGTGGGGGTGGGAGTCTCCGTGTTGTGCAGAGCTTCAGGAGGGAGAAGCAGCATTTGTGGGCTCAAGTTGTGCTTGCAAGTATCCAAGCAGGCGGCGTGCCGAAGGGCCACACAGGAAAGTAGGACCTGGTCGGAACTCGGGAGGGGAGCAAGCGCTTCAGCAGGCCTTCTAGCTGTTCCACCACCAGGCAAAAGCCGTACTGCTGGTGCTATGGCCTCCCGCGGAGCAGCAATCGGCACTTGAGCACTGCTGCAGAGGTCCAAGGCATTGCCGATGTGCTAAATAGGATGAATATTACTCTATCACCTCTAACTCGAACGCAGCAGCGCAAGCATAGCCCACCCAAGCACCCAACCTGCCACGAGCGCCGCCGTGCCGCCCTCGACACCGCGCCGCAGCCGCCGGATCCACACCTCCTCGCGCCGCCCGTACCCGCCCGTTGCCCAGCTCGGCTCCGGACTGCCGGCCTCGGAGTCGTCCGAGTCGTACCCGTCATATCGGTACGGATTGATGGTAGGGTGCTGGCTGCGCGCCGCTGGCGCGCCCGACAGCTGCCGTCCGCCGCCGCCGGAGATGGAGCTGCTTCCGCGTGACCGTCGCACAGAGACAAGTGCGGTGAAGAGCTGGATGCCGTCCGTGTGCGGTAATGGGAGGAGGTTGATGAGGTACAGCGACAAGGTCGCCATTTTGAGGTACCTGCCGAGGGTGTCAGTGGGGGACATGACACAGGTGCCGGTGGACACGCAGTGCGCGCTGGCGCCGCGACGACTCACGCCATGAACAGCTCGACCCATCGCGTACCTGAGCCCCATAGTCGCGGGGAACGCCTGCTCACGCCGACCTGGCGGTACACCTCCTGCCGGTCTCCTGCCCAGAGGAGTGTGTCGCGCTTGTCCTCGCGCGTCTTGTACCGCAGGCGGAGAATGTGCTCGCTAGCCGCAGGCCGGATGCACACCTGCGATGAGGCACAGCGGCACTGCGTGATCGGCGGCGCAATGATCGAGTGCGGCTCGAGACACCGCGGGAGCGCGCTCTCCCCGACGGCGCCAACGTGTTGGAATGCCACCATGTGGGACGCCTCGCTGCATGGGGCCAAGCGCGCATCGGCAAACTCCCACTTGGAGATACACCAACCCGTGCTCGTGTCCTCGGCCTCGTCGGTGGTCAGGTATCGCGTCCACACGTCGTCGCGGCCGCTCAACGGAATGTCGTCAATGTGGGTGATCAGGTCGCCTGGGCTGAGGTTGTGCGCCAGCGGCCCGTGCTGTGAATGAGTCAGGCTCCAATGGAAGAGGGCGGGTTATGCACGCGAGGCCTAGAACCCTTCATACTCACAGCCATCAAGGAAGTGACTACTCGCCCCTCGCTTGTGCGGTTCGCGTAGAACAGTCCGTGGGAGAATGGGCCTAGGGCGATGAGGGTGATCCACAGAAGCAGGTTGTGCCACGGCCCAGAGGTTGCGATACGTGCCCGCGCACGGACGGGCAAAAAGTCCACACTGGAGGGGAACACAACGGATGCCGAGGGGAGGATGAGATGAATGCTGAATGCCAGCTTGGAGGGTGCAACGTCTTCGAGCGCTCCAGCAAGCGCGTGGCCCAGCTCGTGAAGCAGCTGCGCAAGCAGAAACGCCAGGACGAGCGTCGGCAGATGGGACAGTGGTGTGGTGACCCCGGGTATCTGTTCCATCAGCGTTGGACGTTCAGCGGCCACCCACCAATGGCTGCAGGCCGCCGCCTGCCGCGTGCATCTGCGGCACGGTCGGCGCCCCCGCCTCGGCCAGGGCTCTCTTCACGACATGCGACAGGGTGGTCGCGTGCGCACGCGCATGCGCCTCCGCCTCGTTCCACACCGCCAACCACGCCGCTGCCCATGCCCACGCCGCGCCGGCGAGCGCGATGCACGAGCCGAGGACGCCGAACGCGACACCAGCATCGTAGAACCGCTTCAGCCGGTCGCGTGCGTGGAATGCCCCAGGCCGGACCGTCTCGAGCCGCGCGATGATCGTCCGCGGCAGCACGTTGAGCGCGGTCGTGGTCGCCGACAGCGTCAGGCCGGCGCGCTCCACCACCCAGTGCCGCCGCGGCGCGAGGCGGTAGGTCGTCGAGAGGAGGCCGCGGCGGACCGGCTGCTTGGCGAACCACGCGGGTGCGCTCCGGAGCGACCAGAGCACGAGGGCGAGGAGGAGGGTGGGAAGGACGACGTGGAGCATTGCAGCGCGGGGGTCGCTGCTGCGCCGTCTAGCATGCGTGTGTCCTGTGCAAGGAGGGGGGGGCTGTAGTGGTGAGAGAGACGGGACCTCGGCGTGGGGAGATGTCGATGTCGAGAGGACGTTGGCGACAACGCCAAGCGGAAAGGCCGATCGCGCGCCGTCCGAGATCCGGGCCATTACAAGGAGGCAATACAATGACGTCACTGGATAATTAGGAACCATTCCTAATGGCAACCAGCTTTGAACAATCCCCCCCACTAAACCGCACGTGGTTTTGGTTCCGCCCGCTCTCCTGCCCCTCCACTTGAGGCCGACATTTCACGACCAACTCCGAATAGCTCGCCGTCGATGCAGAGTCGGAAACGTTGTTGCTTCCCAGTTGCTTATCAACCGACCCACTCTCTCTCCTCCCCGCCGTCAACACACACCAACACCATGTCGCTGCGCACCAGCTTGCTCCGCTCCACGCGGGCGGTTTCCGCTCCCGCGCGCGCCTCGTCGTTCCGTCTCGTGGCGCCGCCCCGGTTCGCGCGTGGGTATGCCACCGACGACAGCCAGGCGAGCAGTAAGGCCAAGAACCGCGAGGCCATTGGTGTGAGTAGCGAGGCGAGGCGTGGGATGGAGGCTCTGCTAGGTGCGGGGGCGGGAGCCGGGGCAGCGCGCAAGTGCGGACACGCACGAACGCATGCGCCTCGTTCCGTCACGACAAGGGCAGCGCGCAAGTGCGGACATGCACGAACGCATGCCCCTCGTTCCGTCACGACAAGGCCAGCACTGACGTTCACAGGCCTTTACGTGGAAGACTGCCGCCCTTTTCCTCGTGACGGGTGCTGGTCTGTACTACTACTTTACCACCGAAAAGGAGAAGGTCCAGGAGCGTCGCCGTGAGTAGCACTGTGGCAGAGCTTGTCAAGTGGGCGCGCCGTTGTTGGCAATCCCATCAACCCGACTGGCCAGGTCCGACATGCGCCGCCCAGTATCTGCCACAGAAGACTGACACCTTGCAGGAAAGGAGCTGGAGAACAAGTCCGTTGGACGCCCGTCGATCGGTGGCCCGTTCTCCCTCCTCGACCAGAACGGCCAGCCGTTCACCAACAATGACCTGCTTGGCAAGTGGTCCCTCATCTACTTTGGCTTCACCAATTGCCCCGACATCTGCCCCGAGGAGCTGGACAAGATGTCGCTCGTGGTCGACATGATCGACAAGGAGGCCGGGCCGATCATCACCCCGGTGTTCGTCTCGGTCGACCCGGCACGCGACGGCGTGCCGCAGGTCAAGCAGTACGTGTCCGAGTTCCACCCGCGTCTCGTCGGCCTCACGGGCGACTATGATGCGGTCAAGTCGACGTGCAAGGTGTACCGCGTCTACTTCTCTACACCGCCCAATGCCAAGGCCGACGACGACTACCTTGTCGACCACTCGTGAGTATGAACCGCCATGCGGCCCTAACACCCCTCTATCGTTCGCAACTCACAAACCCAGCATCTTCTTCTACCTCATGGACCCGCTGGGCCAGTTTGTAGACGCGTTCGGCAAGGCCACCACCGAGCATGAGGTCGCAGACAAGGTCCGCGAGGCGCTCCGCAAGTGGGAGGCCGCCGGGGGCAACAAGGCGGCTGGCGTCCCCGAAAACTAGAAGGGGCAACAAGGAGGCAGAGAGGGTAGGGGCAGGCGGCAGGTCGAGCTGGCCATCAGACCACCACTCACGGGACTGATGCTTGTTGGCCACTCGTCTCGCACGGTAGACATTACGCATCCAAACGGACCCGCACGTGGTTCGCCGGCCACGGCCTGGTAATAGACATGCAGCATCACTCATCATATCCCATCGTGTGCGGAGGGCGGCGAGGCCGCAGAACCCGTTTCCGACGGTATGCGCCGCCGGAGGAACGTTCGGTGCTTGTCTTGTAGTGATATCTGACCGCTCGGGGTGCGTATCGCGTGTGAGTGGTGGCCAGTGACGAGGCTGGGCATGGGGCATCCCTACAAGGTCTCTTGACAGGCTCTCTCTTCTTCAACGTTGAACATTCGACGACACCATCAATATGTACGACTACCCCATCCAGTCTCGACTCGGCGGAGCAGACTTCCGGACCGCCTTGCCTTGCCTTGGTGCTCCTTAACCGGCACTCTGGCGCCTACCCTGCCGGTCACACTTGCAAACCTCCCCCTCCCATTTCTTGTCCATACACCATACTCCAGGTCATCATCCTGTCTGAGCAAAGCAGCCCCAGCGGGCTCTCCTCGGCTATTGCGGCCCCTGAGGATACGGACCTGCTGCCCTTCCAGGAACATACGTGGCGTGGCGACCCGTAGACACGGTGGTCGTGCACTTGTCCCCCAGGTCCTGATGCCATGCTGCCCTAATCATCACGTCTGCAGGTGGTCACTTGCGTGTCAGACAGACGTCCAGAAGATGGCTGTGTCGTTGTCTTGGACTTGTGACCGGCTTGGGTGGTTGCATGCAAGTTGCCTGTCGTCTACAGTGCTATATTCGATGGAGATGTTCTTCACGCTCTTCTTCATTGGGATGTTCTACACAGGTCGTTCGTTCTTCCATTCAGCTTGTGGGCACGTCTGTTCTCAGCATATCTCCTGGGGCAGTAGAGCCGGCAACGTACTACACATGCACGCTGGGTGAAGCGAGCTGCGGCCGGTGAGCCAGAACCGTTTTGTTGTTTTGCGTCTGCTTCCACTGTCAATCTCCCGCGACACTTGCTACACTCACATGGCCGCCAGTTTTGATTGGGGTCTTGACTGGGTCGGGTATTCGCGTTGCGTGGTACATTGCGTTTTGGTGTTATAGTACAACCGACATCACGATATCGGAGCGGAAAGCTTTGACCAACGTTGGATGCCAGGTAAGGTTGATGGCGAACACTAGTAAACGAGGACTGGAGTGGAGCCTGAGAGCTGAGTCGTTAGTGGGTCATGGCCTACTGTGCAGGTGAATGCACTCACGCACTGCCGACGAAGCATCTGGCGCTCTCAAGCGCGCTCTGGAGCTCTGGGGAGGGGGGAGCGGCATATGTCACTTGTCGTCAGCCGCGGCCCCCCTTCCCCCCCCCTGGGTCATTGGTACTCACCGGCACAGTCTCCAGTCGAAACTCCTCCGGGCCCAACTCCTCGGCGTGGTCCTCCATCGAACGGAAGCGGAGGCCAGTCATATAGGCCGGTGTCTCGTCGCGCGGCACGCGGCAGCGGTTGGCGAGGAACATGCACACCCTGCTCCTGGCGGCCGTCTCTATCCTTGGGTGCTCAATGTCGTGGGGGGCCCCAAACCACGACGGGTGGATCTGCTCGAGGCCCACAATGTCCACCTGGGACTTGGCCCACTTGAGAATGCGGGCGGCAAAGACAAAGACCTGCTCGTAATGGTGGAGATACGCCGTCTTGTGGTTCCATTCGCGCGGCTGCGGAAATCGCACGGCTGACTCCTTTTCGGCCACATGCAAGATGATCGCGATGCGTTTAGGGGCACACGAGGGCAGCGCCCAGCTTGCGAGGTTGGCGAGGAGGCGCGTGCAAGGGAACGACATGAGGTTGATGACCAGCTCGCTCGGGTGGAACTGCATCAGGGGCCCGACGCCGACGGCGCTTTCAACGTGGCTGACTGACACGAACACGACGGCCTTGGGGATCGAGACTGGGAGCCCGACCCCGATACAACTGCCCATGTCCTTCTGGCCGACGCGGAGGACGCGGAGGCGGCGCAGGAGCGGTCGAAGGTAGAGGACGACGGGCACTGCGGCCGAGTGGTAATCGATGACCTCGGTGAATGCGACAAAGTCGTCCCAGCGGTCCACCCCGTTCCACAGCCTCAACGGGGAGTAGCGCGCTATTTGAAACGGGGTGGGCTGTGTCCCCGAGCTGCTGGGCGAGCCTGGGTCAGGGATGACATCCATGCCCGTTCCGTCGTTGATGTCCCCGGCAGGGTTTGTGACGCGCCCAGCAGCAGCTTCGACAATGGCCCAGCATAGCTGCTGCGTGAAGAGACGGTTGGGGACGCCGGGCCATGTGTACACCGAGAGCTTGTGGTATCCGGAGGTCTGGTTCCAGACTTGCCGGAAGGAGAGATGGCGGGGGATGTAGTGGGTGTCGATGAGGCCCCTGTAGTACGTCGACAGCGACCGGAACGCGAGCCTGGTCTCCTGGTCCCCGAGCTGGACGATTTTGTGGAAGAGCGCGGGGAAGTTTGCGAGGGCCAGGACTGCAGATGGGCTCGCGAGGTCGTTGTCAAGGGGGCGGTCTCGCTCCGCGCGGTCGGTGCTGGCAGTGACGATGGTCGGTCCTGTGCAAGGGATCTCAGTGTCACTCGCCAAGCCTGCCCCTGTGCGTTCCCTGGCCCTCGTGGAGGCCGCCTCGTCCGTCTGGCAGTCGTGGCTGTGGACGCTTAAGGGCGAGCGGCACTCGCCTGCGGCGTCCTCGGTGTCCATCGTCGTGTCTGCCGCATCGAGCGAGTCGAACGAGGCGTCGCCGTCCAGGTCAGTGCCAGCACTGTCCATGGATGACTGGCGGCGACAGCCCCGGGGGAAACCCGGGAGGAGAGGACGGGACCGTGCGGCGGCGGCGGCGGCGGCAGCGGCGGCAGCAGCAGCGGCAGCAGCAGCGGCAGCAGCAGCAGCAGCAGCACCACCACCACCACCACCACCACCACCACCACCAACACCACCACCGCCACCACCACCACCATCACCATCACCACCACCACCACCACCACTCCCCACAGCCCCACGCTGTTCACGTTCCCACGCGTACGGCTTCTGCGCGGCACGCCGTGCCGAGGTGGCCGACGACGGAGGGCCCGCGCTCCGCGGCATGGTGGTGGCTGCTGGTGTGTGTGAGCCTGTGCCCAAGTGCGGCGTCGTCGGGCCACGCACGCTCTGCTTGCCACCCGGACGGGCGATGAAAAGGACAAGGATGAGAGAGACGGACCGAACGAGAACGAGCAGCGCTCAAACGACCTGAGGCCACGCCGCAGGCCAGGACACTGGCGACCCCGACCGACAGGACGCGCTAGGGTCGCGGTGGAGGCGACTGACGACCGGGAAGCGGGACGCGACAGCATGACGCGTGTCTTCCTTCCCCCGGGGCCCCGCATTACGTATTCCGGAGACCCCGCCGCCTGGGCCGCGCCGTCATCGGCGCCGACCTCGACGCCCCCCATGTCGCACATTCGCCGTCCTCGCCATCGCTCTCACCTGTCACCGCCGTCGACCATGCGCCAGGCGCCCGCGCTCGACTACGCGGCGTATCCGCACATATTCAGTCTCGTCGTCGCCAACGCGCCATGGCCGAGTCTGCTCGCGCTCCGCGCGACGTCGTCCGAGATACGCGCGCGGATCGACTGCGACCTCCTCGGCCGGCATCTGCTGTTCGCCCCCATCGGCACGCTCCAGTACGCCATGGCGGTCACCGGCGCGGACGGCCACCGGCACCCTGCGTTTGCACCGTGGTCGCAAGAGTGGAATCGTGAGATCCAGGAGACGGATGAGGACGACATGATGGACACGCAGTGCGTGGGTGCTGCTTCGTCTCGCCACCGTGCTGACCCCCCCCGGCAGCTCGGACACGCCAGTCGTGTTCCCGGCTCACGACCCCAGTTACTCTCTCGCGGTCATGCGTGCTGCCCATTCGCTCGATGTCGCCGAGCAGCTGCCGTTCGTGGCGTCGCGTGATTTCGTCCGCCGCCTCGGCCCGCACGCCCCTCCCGTCATTCGCCACATACGCGCGCACCCTTCCCAGTTCCAGCACCACCAGTGGCGGTCACCAAAGCAAGTGTACTTCCACGCTTGGAAGACCGAGGGCCACTTTGGGAACTGCGCCGCCGAGGTGCTCCATCGCTACGTGCGAGACGAGGAGCCGCAGAAGGTGGTCATAACCTTCACGGTGCGCCCGGACGACCAAGCGATTGACGGATCGGAATTCGTCTCATCCCTGTGGCGGTTCAGCGGAGGCGAGAAAAGAAAGCATGTTGAGCTGGTCTTGACCTTTCGAACAGACCAAGCGGCTGCGGCCAGTCCACTGGTGGCTCACAGTCCAAACAACGTCAGGGCTCTCGGGTTGGTCTTTCGGAAGCTGCTGTCGCTTGCGAATGTAACAGTCGTCGGCGCCGAAGAACTGCCGGTCCAAATTCCCGTCCGCGGCGACACGCCGGCCGAGCGCAGGGACAACCTTCGAGAATACGTCCATTCGTTTGTCGATTCCAGCCCCGAGTTTCGAGAAGACGCTGGCGAGTTCAAGGTCTTGACCATGTTCGAGTACCAGCAGACACTCAATGCGGAAGAGTTCGCTCTAGAGACCATCGAAGACATGACCGCCCTGCCACTCAGGCCACTTCTATTCTGACGTGGATCACCTGGCCCTGCGCGTAAGCGGCATCGTTGGTTGAATGCACCTTGTTACCATGGCCGTCGTCGCCTTTCTCGTGTGCAGGAAGTGATGGGCGACACCCTCGACGACCTCTCGGCTGCGGAGGCGACTGGCGCACCCCGGCATTCAGATCATCCATGGTTGGGCTCCCTTCCCCCCAGAATCCACGCGCCGACCTCCCCAGCGCAGCCCAACCCGGTTATCTCTATGTCGGCGATCGGAGGGTGTCCAAACGTTATACCGCCACGGCCACGCATTGGCGGAGGCTTGCTGTTGACGAGACACTGTGGTTGGATAGGTTGAGCCTAATGCTACGCGACCGCCACGGAACAATGTATATGAGAGAAGCCGCAGGGTCAGCAACGTTTAACGACCTTCAACTCGAGCTCGCCGTCGTGGTGCCGACCCCGGCGCTGTCATGCAAAGAAAACCAAGGCCCTTATAAGCCCGTCGGGCGCTAGGGCACATAGCACTGACACTTGTCGGCAGACGGCTCGACATCGCGTACATCTATACGGCGAGGCTCGCAATTGATTAGATGCGCTATCGGGCACCAGTCCCAGATCGCGCTATCGCCGAGATATCAGGGACAGGGAGCATCGATTCCCAGGTTCCCGCCAACGTCATTTCGGATGTTTCACAAGGGGCAAGGACGTCCGCACGCCGGCGACGCAGGTTGCAGCTGACAGTCTGCCCACTCAGTAAACGAGCCATCTGGCCTTTCCTGGCCTGCCGTCTGCACTGCGGGCTGCGGATCTCGAGACCGCATGAGGCTAGCGCAGGCAGATCTCCTTGATAAGGCCTCTTCGGTGCGGTGACCCTTCCCAACCGACCGTTCAGGATACAACGCCGGTGACAGGCTGCACATGACCTGCCGAGACATGTCCAACCCCGAACGGGTTTACCGTCGACTACACCGGATAGAGCGCAGCCTTTGATCCCATGTGCGGCAAAGTTTAAGGTGCGAGGTACGGGAGAAATCCTGCCAGGAAACGACCACGACGGCGGATGTCTCTGGTCGTTTCAGAACGGACGCCCCCACAGGTCCAGGAGGCACCCCGCGTCAGAGATCGCGACGACGGTCGTGGCCAGAGGATTATACAAGCCGGAGCCTCCCTCGTGGGTAGAGAAAGGGGACACAGCCTCGTACGTTTGTGCGATTAGAGTTGGATGGTGATTAGGGCTCGGTTCGGCGGGCTTGGCTCGACGAGGCGCATTCCGGCAGGTACCAACCATCAGCCAGGCCGCAGCAAGCGGGCAATGCCAGTCGAACTCTGCGCGCAGATGGACATGGCGACCGCGGGCACACGAGGCTTCGAGGTACGCGCGTTGCGCTTGCGGTGAGCTATCCCACCGAATGTCCGCTAGGTACTAGCGACGGGTTAGTTGGCGCATTGGGCTCGGCCTTCCGCATCGATGCGTCTCGGTATGCCTGCCTAGTTCCACGAGCATGACGGCAATGGCCAACAATAGCCCTCGAGCTAGGTCCACAACCCCACCCACGCTATGGACACACGTATAGCCGCAACGTCGTGCAGGAACAGAACTAGGTACTGCGGTGACGCTGACCCTATCAGGTCATCTTTTGTGTCTGCATCGAGGTGAAACCAACCCAGATCTTGGTCCCCGTCCGCCGCCGAACGCTAACACCAACGCAGAATGTACCATCTCTAACTGTCCCATCAACACGTGCTAGCGAGGGCATCTCCGCTTTCGGTGACGGTGCCGAACGGCACAACACGGCGGCGGCGCCGTAGCTCTCGACCGCCCAGTGGTTCCTACGCTGCAAGGTTTGTCCCTCGAACCCTCGTCCTATTCAGTTAGCTTTCTTCCATGACAACCCACACCATTTGGCAGCTGTGGAGAGGTACGGCGGAGCTAGCGATCGGTAGTGTGCTCCACTGGTCGTACCGACCTTTAGGTTGCTCGTCGCTCCCCCCGCCGTGTCTCTCGCAACGGACGACCATGCAAACGCAGCTTCGCACTTTGCTTCCCATCTCCATCTTCCATTTGCATCGTCAGGACCAGACGGTAGCGATATCAATCTCGATACCGCTTGTTGCATCTTCGACCACGACAGTCGGCATCATCACTCGACGAGAGCCGCGCTTCTCTCCTGAAGGCAACGAATATCTCCTTCGGCCACCCTCCCTGCCGCTTTCACGGCCCGCGAAACGAGGATGGCGTTGCCACCTCCTGTGCCAGAATCCGCGAGTAGTGACCCGCCAGCTGTCCTGCTTGCACCAACGGACCAGACCTCACCGCCGACCGCCCAACGTGTCTCAGACGCTGGAGGAGACCCACTGCTTGCAAGGTCTGCCGGGGCTCCCTTTGCCGTCCAAGCATCAACAAGAGGGCCGTTAGACCATCATGAAGCGAGACAAATATCCTCCGCCCACTCGCCACAAGGGACAGCCCCGACGTCCTGGTCGCCCGCCTCGCCAGTCGGCGTCACCACCGCCAACATGAAGCTGAGCACGGCCAACATTGTGCTCATCTCCGTTCTGAGCAGTGCAGTCCTCCTGGTTGTCCTGGCGCTCGTCTTCTTCCTCACCAAGCGCCGCCGCCGACGACGCCGGTGCAGCCACGCGTGGCACTCGGGTGCTGAGAAGTGCGCATGGGAGCTGGGTGCACGCGACGGGTGGGGCAGTACACGGCCAGAAAGATCAAATAGCGATAGGTGGTCGGTCGAAAAGCCGTCATACCTGGGCGCCGGCCCCGCCATCAGCCGTGAGCGCCAGCAGCAGACATTCACGCCACCCATCTTGACGGCGATGGATGCACCGGCGGCCCCCCGCCAGACGCACGCACGCACGCGTACGCCGAGCATCAGCATCCTGTCCCGCACGCTGTCCCGCATGGGCTCGCCTCCAGGACCCGCCCCGCACGCCGCCACCAGTCAGTCCCCCACCTCGGGTTATCGTGACTCTTTCAGGTCCAGCTGGGAACTCGACATGGACTCGATTGGCGGCGACCGCACCCTTCCCCGCGGCTGCCCGCCACTACCCGAAGCCCCGGCGTATTCCCCTGCCGACTCTGAAGGTTGCCAGTCGTCCGACGGAGACGTGGAGCACGTCGACATGGAGTCGTCCATGTATCACTCCAACTACGCCAGCTCGCAGCAGTCCCACGCCCGTTCTCAGTCGCACTCGTACTCGTCGTGCCTCTCCAGGCCCTATTCTGTCCACAGCCCGACCGCGCCGTCCGGCCAGCCACCCGCCGAGTGGGACGAGCTCAGCCCCACCCTCGCCTCGCACCCCTTCTCCCGCAGCCGGTCCTGTGCGCGCGAGTCTCAGTCTTTCCCGACGCCGACGTCGAGCTCGCACGTTCCCGTCGGCAGTGCCGACCTCCTCCCCAGCTCGCCGAACACGCCAAGCACTGTCAGCCTCGTAGGGCACCCGTTGGGCAACAGCGCCGACTCTACCCCTGTCAAACCATTGAGGCCGCCTCCGAGGCGGAAGCCGACGACAAACTCTACCGGCTCCTCGGCCTGAGAGCGCAGCCGGTGGCAGAATCCCTCGTTCCGATCTCCAGATGGACACCTTTAACGACCTTGTTCTGACATGGAAAAACACGTTGATTCGTATCGTACGAGCTCTACCCAGCTCATCTAGCCTTGTATCCCTTCCGTAACGCCAAGTGTACCTTTACTCGGGAATGCGAACTCATGTCAACCCCCGTTCTCCCCACCGAGTCGGGGACGCGCCCAACATCACACAAGGGCCGACGACAGTCATCCCCGCCACCAGTGTGGGAACTGCGGGGCAGTTGCGGCAACTCGGCAACACAGCGACGGCGAGCACAGGGGGATATCAAAGTTTCCATCCTGTCCCTGGCTCCTGCTCTCATAAGGTTATTCTCTCGTAAAGCGGCGCGGGACATTTCCATCGATGCACGACGTAGAGGCTCCGGGACGTGCAGGGGTGTCGCGATCAGGCCACGCCTGATCGATCACGCCCGATCGATCACAGGTCGCGGTCCGGGGTGAGCGTTCTGGCCGGAGCATTCAGCGTTTCATCTGCTCCGACTGGTTCGTTTCATGGCGGTCAATGTGTGCACCATCGGGAGGTTACTGTGCAGCTCAAGCCAGTTCCGGCATTCCCATCGACTAGCTGTTCCCTTCTGGGGGACTCTGACAGCGAGAGATCATGGTGTTCATTCTTGAGTAAGGGCGCCACATATGTGTTCTTATAAAACAGGAAATCTCTGAAAATCAGTAATCCGTTTTCTGAGCGGTTAAAACACTGTTGGTGAAACGGTATCATGCGTCGTTGCCATCGACGCGGCAGGGGTTCGACTCCCTTACAGTGTAGCTTTTTGTCAACGCGACCTCCGAGCCGTTGCGAGACGGGCTTTTCCTTTGAGTCACGAGAGCGTCTGCTGTCTCGTTGCTTGTGGCCGTAGTCTAGACTGGTATCCCCTTGAGGAGTGAAAGGTTTTGTATCTCGGCACTTCTTGGGCCGTGGGGAGGATCTTGTTTGGAGGGATATCTGCAGTTGCCAGTGGACGATGAGTCGCTTTATGGTCTTGGGTTCTTGCTTGCCTGGTCTTGCAGCTGCTTGTTCTTAGCCTCTACCTCTCCGTCTTTAACAGCCGGAATTCTTGTTCTTACTCTGGTTTCTCGTTATAGCCCGCTCGACCAGCGCAGCGTGGACAGGAGGCGGATGATCGACTCCAGAACCACCCATGAGGTTCAGCGTCCGAAGCATCAGAGTGATTGTTCACGAGGTCTGCTCTTTTATCCTCAAGGGGACGACGGATAGCCCTAAACAGTCATTTAGACTAGGGCCAGGAAGGCCAGTTGGAAAAGAGGATGGGATGGCAGGCTGGAAGTGGGCGCTTGTTATTGTCTGTCTTGTCTGTCATTTGCGGTCGTTGTCTTTGGCTGTTGTTCAGTTGTCGTCAGTGCATAGGCGACAGTGCGCCGTGGACCTGTGCACTGTGGACCCGTTCACCTCGCAGGACGAGCTCGCGCACCTCAGCCTTTCTATACTATTCCCGGGTGAAGAAGCCGTGTTCACGGAGGCCTTTTGTGGACTGAGAGCCTGGTTCCAAGTCTGTTGCGGTTTTCTTCTGCCTCCCTCTCTCGTTCGTCAACCCTCAGCAGGTCAGCGTCCTCCAATGCGCTCCCTCGGATCGACCATGTTATTCCGTCCCCGCTCCCACCCTCCACACTAACACCTCTCTCAATGCAGGCACACAGCCCATCGTTCTTACCAAGCGGTTCGGTTGGATCCCCCCTGCGACATCTACTCGGCTAGTCTGCTGAGGGCCGAGAGAGTGGAGCAGCAGAGGGGCCCCGTGGTCAAGATTCTCGACCCCCTATTCGCCTCTACCGAAGCCAAGTGGCGGGCTCATCATTTCTCTCCTGGCTCATCACTTCTCTCCTCGTGTCAATTCCAAGTCATGGAGCTCCTCTATCGAACAAGGAGCGCTCCGCTAGCGAACGACTCGAAGGCGCAGCCGGAGACAGTACCTCAGAGAGGTTTGGGGTACTGGCGAGCACAGAATGCTGCTGCTACCAATAGAGCGAGTCATTTATCACCCCGGGCAATGCCGTCTCGAGGTATCACGACTGATGGGGACGCAAGACGCGTCTGGTGTAGCGGCCGTCCCCGCGCGCCGTCAAGCGATGGTGTACGCCGGCGGCGCCTGGCTCGTGTGTCGCGTCTGGCCGTGGCTCCTGGCCGTGGCTCCTTTCCTCCGGGTGAAGGACCCAGCTCCTCCGACTGGCTGGCCACGTCCCAGCCGTGCACGACTCAGCCGAGCACGCGAGTCGTGCACCACCCGATGCCCATGTCATGGACAAGGCCGAGACGCGTCGCGATTCCAGCTCGAATCGATGGAGGTGGAGATAACGGGCAAGTCACGTGACGAAATCCCCGCCCACTCGACTCGTTCCCGACATGGCCGGTCGGCATTTGGCGAGATAAGAGCATCCGACAGCGGGCAGCGTCTTTCCAGCATCTTTCAGCATCTTTCCAGCGTCCTCGCTTCCTCTCCTCCCACCAACCTCACCCCCCAATGCCCCCGCACGCACCGGCATCAGCGCGCGCGCTGCCCCAGATCGCGCGCCGCGCGTTCTCGTCTACTGCGGCGGCCGCCGAGAAGGAGACGCCGAACAAGGACCACCATGTCGTCTCGTACCCCGCCGACGCGTTCCCGAAGGGATATGCCGTCGCCGCGACCCACGCCGGCGTGAAGAAGAAGGCCGGAGTCCTCGACCTGGGCATCCTCGCGTCGACGTCGGAGCGCCCGACGGCCGCGGCCGCCTGCCTGACCCGCAACGTCTTCAAGGCCGCGCCTGTGACGGTCACGACCGAGCTGCTCGCGCGCGGACAGGGCCGTACGCGTGGATTCGTCGTCAACTCGGGCTGCGCCAACGCTGTCACTGGCACCAAGGGTCTTGAGAACGCCTGGGCCATGTCGAGCACGCTCACCGCCCTGCTCCCCGCGGACGCTTCGCCCTCGGAGGGCGCCGGCTCCCTCGTCATGTCGACCGGTGTCATCGGCCAGCATCTCCCCATCGACAAGATCACTGGTGCCCTCCCATCCTTGGCCGCCAACCTCCAGTCCACCCCCAACGCCTGGCTGGATCTCGCTCGCGCGTTCATGACCACGGACACTTTCCCCAAGCTCCGTGCCCGTACCTTCACCCTGGGCGGTCGCCAGGTCCACATTGCGGGTATCGACAAGGGCGCCGGCATGATTGCGCCGAACATGGGCCCTCCCCAGCCGCCCCACGCCACCCTCCTTGGTGTTATTGCTACCGATGCCGCTATCGCTCCCGCCGCTCTCCAGTCCGCCCTGACCTACGCCGTCGACCGCTCGTTCAACTCCATCTCTGTTGACGGCGACATGTCCACCAACGATACGATTATTTGTCTCGCCAACGGTGCTGCCACCCCCGACCTTCCCGAGATCACCGAGGCCAGCCCCGAGTGGATTGTTTTCCGTGATGAGCTTGCCACGTTCGCTGCAGAGCTCGCGCAGCTCGTGGTGCGCGACGGCGAGGGCGCCACCAAGTTTGTCACTGTCCGTGTCCGCAACGCCCAGACCTTTGAGATTGCCGACGCCGTTGCCCGCAGCATTGCCAACTCGTCGCTTGTCAAGTGTGCCATGTATGGCGAGGATGCCAACTGGGGCCGTATTCTCTGCGCTGTGTAGGTACCGTCTCTCAGCGGCCCGGATCACCTGCTAACCCGATCGCAGCGGCTACACCAACGTCCCTGCCGGTACCATTGACCCCACCAAGGTCTCGGTGTCGTTCCTCCCCAACGCCAAGACTGGCGGCGAGCCCCTCAAGCTTCTTATCAACGGCGAGCCCGAGTCGCCGATCGACGAGGCCCGCGCGTCGGTTCTTCTTGCTGAGGAGGACCTTCAGATCGACGTCGACCTTGGACAGGGCTCGGAGGAGGCCACCTTCTGGACCTGCGACTTCAGTCACGAGTATGTAACCATCAACGGTGATGTGAGTACAAGTACGCTGGTGTCGAGTGGTGCTGACCGACGCAGTACCGCACGTAATCGTTACGATACATGTAAAAGGACCAGCTGTGATGCATCATTGGACTTGCGACGGTTACTGATGCTCTGCTAACATCCCGCTCACGTTATCGCTATGCAAGGACAAAAGCTCCAACCAGAGCCCCAGAGTCCGTTATGGCTTCAATGGCCCGTCATCGTTAGACCCCCGTTTGTGGCTGCTCCAGGCATCCAGGGATGAGCACCGCCGTGAAGACGCTTTGGAAGCGATCAAATCCGGTCCACTCTTATCCACCGCGGGCATGTTGCAGGTCGGCAGCCGGCACCTATACCCATGCTCCGCGAGACTCGGCCCCCGCATTGTTTCTTCCGCAACAAGCTTACCATCTCCTCACCTCTCAGCTCCCCCCACCCCCCCCCCCCCCCCCCCCCCCCCCCCCCCCCCCCCCCCCCCCCCCCGCCCCCCCGACAGGTGTGGTCAGCAGCAGTGCATCACGACGGCCACGAGACCGACCAGCGCCCCTTTTGCCTCCCACTTGCAAACGCCGCCATGGATACCACGACGACGGTTCACCCGAATCGTGTCGCACTGGCAACAGGTGCATGGGCAACAGCAACATGCGCGGCGAGCGCCGCGTCTCGCGGCCCTGCGAGCGGCGAGCCTCCAGCCGCCCCTTGACAGTCTCCAGACATTGGCCAGCTGCAGCCGTCGCCTGGGACTGGGCACCTCCGAAGACGCTCCGCTTCCGAGAGCTTTTGTACCCTCTGCTAGTGTTTGGGACGGTACGTAATCGGCGTGTCGCAGAAGCCACAAGTGGCCAGGGGGCATGCATGTCGCACGTATCGCTCAGCCAACGCGGATGTCATGAGGGCGAGGGGCATGGCGAGCCAGGAACACGCCAGGCCTGCAGAGAGGGCCAAGCTGCGACGCAGCACACAATGAAACTTTGCGTCCTGCTGTCCCAAAGTTTCCCTCTCATCGTGCAGACCCAGTTTCTCCTGGAGATCAGGGCCCATGGCTGCCCAGTCTGGAGACTGCGCTCGGCGGAGCGGGACGGCCTCCTTGCGGCGGTGGCGGCGGCCTGGATGCCAGAAGCCGCCGCGTCGCAAGCCGACTCTCCTCTTGCCGACTCTCCTCGGCCGTCTTTGATAGCCTCCCCCGCCGACTCCATCACGGACTGCCGTTATCGAGTCGCGACTGTTTTCATGTAGACTTGGTTGTGCTGTACATGAGTTTCGGTGATCCAGGCCCCACGGAGGCCGTTCCGCTCCGCCAGCTATAACCTTAGCAGGGGGAGGTGACTCGCCCCCGCAAAGGCACAAAGGCACTGTTCGCGATGGGACATGGCAGCCTCGCTTTTGTGTCGCCGGCGACGGAGTATACTGTTTTGGTCGCTTTTGGTAGCACATTACGGAACTGTCGCTCCAACCATAGTTCAACACGCTCGCCTCGTCTTGCGCTGGCTGCAAGCCGGCAGCCAAGCGCGTTGTCGGCCCGACTACCAGGCACGCCCGTCGCTAACGGCATCCTCAGCTGTCGAACAACCAACGTCGGCGTTCGATATCGGTTGGAGAGCACTACTGCGGGTGTTGTCGGCACTGGCGGGTCTTTATGTATGTTCCGCATTCTCTTTGCCGTTCTTCTTGCTCTCAACGCTCGACATCACGATCAAAAGCTTTGCAGAACCGATTCTCGTCCGACTTGGACGTGCGTTGCGCTTGACCTCCCAGCTCCTGCACGTCAAGAGAAATGTAGGTGTGGCGAAGAATGGGTGGCATGCCATTGCTTGTATTGGCAGCCCGGCGTGTAGCTCATTCGGCACAGAACGATGGGAGGTGCAGGGACGATTGCAGGCGCAGTGGCGGGCTGCGGTCTCGCCGTGCTCGTCCTGGCAGGCATTGCGCTCTGGCGCATCCAGAGAAACGGCTGGACATTGCCCGCAGCGCGCTCGTTCGGGCCGAAACTCAAGGTCCCGCCCCCGCGGAGCGACAGCCTGAACCACGACGAGGTGGAGGCGGCAGACGGAACGCGCACGGCGAGTGTGGTGCCCTTGCCCCCGGCCGCGCGTTTTCAGGCGTGGGGTCCGACGGCGGGCGGCTTCTCGGCGGTTCCGTCGACGGCGTCGACGGTGGCATCGACAGCGACCTCTCGACAGCCGCTGGCCCCTCTGCCACCGCTTCCCACCAGCCCTCCTGTCTCACAAACGCCTCCGCCTTCACATCCCCCCACATTCCCGCCCCCAGAGGCCCCTCCCCGGTATAGCCAGTCTGAGGCAGCCTACGAGCGCACAACGCTCGCTCTCCCTCGGCCGACGCGTCCTCCTCTCGCCAAACTGTCGGTCCATCCCTCGTCTCTCAGGGGAACAGTCAGCAACTCGATCTCGCTCGTAAACGTCTCGCGGGCCAACCAGTCGCTGGCGACCCTCTCGCTTGGCAGCTGCAGCAGCCCGCAGTCCGACCCGCGCCGGTGGAGCCACCGCAGCATGCCGGATACCGGTCGCAGCGTCTTTGACGCGGGCGACGGGGACGGGGACGGGGATCGGGATGGGGACGGCGTTTACGCTGGCGACAGCGGGGACGAAGACGAAGGCGACGGCAGCCCGTTCCTGCGCGGACCGCCGATGATGGACGACATTGCGATCCCGACGCTCTCAAAGCTCGCGCCGTCGTCGCCGTCCGCGCAGATTTTCCAGTCGATCTCGCGCGAGAGCGCCGCGGACGCGTCCCCTCCGCGCTCGGCGACGAGCAGCAGGCACGGCGGAGGAGCGCCGACGTCGTGGAAGAAGGGGCGTCCAAAGAGCTTGCGTTCGCTGAAGAGCACAAAAAGTGCAAGAAGCGGGAGGACCGACCGCGGCGCGTAGGGCCGTAAGAGGCGGAGGACCGACCGCTGCGCGTAGGGCCATGAGAAGCGGAGGACCGACCGCTGCGCGTAGGGGCGGCGCGCGGCCGCGTCGTTGCTGGTCAGCGACCGCCCAGCAGCATCCATATTGCATCATCCTGTCCGTCATAATTGGAATGCCACATCCACGACCACGACATGGAGGGGGCGGGCGCCATCGTGCTCACGAGACCAGGAGCGCGGCGGAACACGGACCGCATCCCGGGGCTTGATGGGGTGGCTGGAGCATCGGTATTAGCGGGCTGCAAGGTGCCGGCAGGCAATATCCAGATCAGACATTGGCGCGCGGCTGACAGTGAGCACTGGTGCAACAGCTGTCGTGCTCCCCTGTCCTGGGCTGCAATTGGCTATGAGGATGCGAGCATGTCCCGGTGTGAGTTCTGAGCCGAGGCAGAGGAGGGTCAGTTGGTGTCGGTGGCTGTGGTGTCAGTGGTGTTGCGACAGCGGCTGCCGTAGTGGTCAGCGGTTGCGGTAGCGGCTATGGTCTACAGCTGCAGCAGCAGCGCAGGAGCAGTTGCAGTCCCGCTGCAGCAGCCGCTGCAGGCACTCGCTGCAGTCAGTGAGGATACCAAACCTCCTTGGAGGATCGCGCCATGTACCCAGAACGGTGATCGAGTAGCGTCGCCGATCTCCCGCTCGGCCTTTGCGTCGTGAATGCCGGCGAGGGGTGCAAATGTCCGTCTTGCGACTGCTTGCGATAGTCCTCTGGCGGATAGCGAACGCGAGGACAAACCTGGCATTGCCAGATGCGACTCTGCGCTGCCCCCTGTGCCGGTCAGCGCGCTGCTGGAGGCGCCGCTCCCGGTGGCGGGGGGGCCCCCCCGCAGGGCCATGCAGATGTCGCAGAGCGTCGCAGGGGGCGCGTCCAAGATGTCGAGTTGCATATCTAATATAGAGGCGAGCCTTTGCCGCGATCTAGCCGCACGTGGCGTCAGAGCCGGCACCGATGGTGTTTATCAGTTGGTAATTGCCGGGGAGCGATATCGCGGGGGTCGTCGCCGTCGCGGGGCAGCGGCGGCGCGACTCGCGCTGCCGAGCGTCCGCACAGCGTCACCGACGGGTCACCGACACGCTCGCCGCTGTGATTGGCCTCGGGGAGCGCTGCGCTGCGCTCCCTCGGCCCCAACGTGCGACCATTCTGTGATATGACGTGACGACGCGGGGGGACGAGTAAATCGCACATCGAGCGCGCAAGGATCAGGTGCGCACCAGTCGCTGCCGTCCACGGCCGCCGCTGCCGCACCGCGCTCGTCTGCGCCGTCCACTGCCGGGGAGGGGCCTCGGCAGAGCGCAGCCTGGCCAGGCACTGCGCCAGCTGGTGCTGCGCTCGCCCTGGGCCGCTGGGTCGGTGATGCCGAGAGACGAGCAGCGCAATAAATGGCAGCCCCACGCTGTGCCGAGGAGATTTTTTTTTTTCCTGTCAGTCGACTTTGATACTCTCCCTCTCCCTCATCCATCTCGCAGGCATGTCGTATCCCCGCGACGACAGCAATTACGGCTACGGCCCCGGCCACGGCTTCGGCCACGGCTTTGGCCACGGCCACAGCCACGACCAGTCGGCCGCCGACCACGGCCACTTTGGTGGCCGCGACGAGGCCTGCTTCCAGCAGCCCGCGTACGGCAGCGACCGCCTCCATCTCGACAACGATATTGAGAAGGACTCGGACAAGGCGGCGTACCTCGGCGGCTCGGCGGGCCTGCATCGCACCGAGGTCGAAAGCATCACCACGTCCAACGACTCGGATCTGCGCGACATTGATCCCAGCTCGGGCGTCAAGCGCGGCCTCAAGACGCGTCACCTGTCGATGATGGCCCTCGCAGGCATCATCGGCCCCGGCCTGTGAGTCGTGTTGAGCGGGTGCCGCCTGGGCTTCAGCTGGACGGCCTGGGCGGAGGCCGGTGGTTTGAGGTGTGAGAAGCAACACGACCATCGCGGCCTGGCAGAGACATGTCGCAGGACCTGAAACGCTGCACCACCCTCTCGCCCGCGCAGTCGCGTCCGACATGACTGACCGCGTCCAGCCTCATCGGTTCCGGCGGAGCACTGGCAAGCGGCGGGCCCGCCGCGCTGCTGATCGGCTTTGGCGTCATTGGCATCATCGCGTTCAGCATCATGCAGTCGCTCGGCGAGCTCACGACGCTGTATCCGACCGGCGGCGGCTTCACCGGTCTCGGCGACCGCTTTGTGGACAAGGGTTTTGGTGTCGCGCTGGGCTGGAACTATTTTATCATCTGGTAAGTGGTGGAGACGACGGCGGCGACGCCGCGGCGAGCACGCACCTGCTGGGACCGACGCTGACAGCCCAGGTTCTGCGGTAAGTCGACGACGGGAACCATTCTTGCCGACCACGCCGCTGACCTCCAGTCCTGTCCAACGAGTACAATGTCCTCACCAGCATCTTCTACGACTGGAGCACAAAGGTCCCCCAGTGGGGATACTTTTTGATCTTCTGGGTGAGGCCCCGCGACGGCCCTCGTCAGGCCCGGCGGCAGCCAACCTCGTCCTCGCTAACCACTGTGCAGTTTGCGTTCCTTGGTTTCCAGCTCCTCGGTGTTGAGACGTTTGGAGAGGCAGAGTTCTGGCTCGTGAGTCGCCGTCAGCAGCCCTGCTGCGAGACCGTACTGACCACGTTCGCAGGCATTGGTCAAGCTCGTCGGCCTCGTCGCCTACTTTCTCTTCTCCATCATGTGAGCCGCACCCCTCGCCGCCGCGGGCCATCCACTGACACCCCGCAGCTACGTTTCTGGCGGTGTCAAGGGCGCCGACGCCATCGGCTTCCGCTACTGGCACAACCCCGGCCCGTGGGCAGACGGCTTCCGCGGAGTCGCGTCCGTCTTCGTCTTCTGCTCGACCTTCTACTCTGGCGTCGAATCGGTTGCCGTTGCTGGTGAGTAGACGCGGACGCGTTGGCTGAAAAAAAAAAGAAAAAAAAGAAAAAAAAGAAAAAAAAGAAGAAAAAAACTAACCTGCAGCGACCGAGACCAAGAACCCGCGCAAGGCGGTCCCGCTCGCCATCCGCCAGGTTTTCTGGCGCATCGTCTTCATCTACATGGGCTCGGCGTTCTTCTTCGGCCTCACCTGCCCCTGGAACGCTGAGGGGCTCGTCAGCGGCGCGTCCAGGGCGCTCAAGTCGCCCATGACCATTGCCATCCAGAACGCAGGCTGGGAGGGCGGCAGGCACCTCATCAACGCCTTCATCTTTGTCACCTGTCTCTCGGCCTGCAACTCGTCCATCTACATTGGCTCGCGCACGCTGCTCTACATGGGCCAGAACCGCAAGGCGCCCAAGATCCTCGGGTGGACGAGCAAGCGCGGTGTCCCCATCCCGGCCATCGTCCTCACCAACCTGTGCGGCGCCCTGTCGATGATGAACCTCTCCACCGGCGCCGGCAAGGCGTACGGCTACATTGTCAACCTCTCGGGCGTCTCGACGTTCCTCGTCTGGGCGGGCATCGCGTTCATCCACATCCGCTTCCGCACGGCGTGGAAGAAACAGGGCCACTCGCCCAGCGAGCTCCCGTTCAAGTCGTTTGCCTACCCTTACAACGCCTACTTTGGCCTCGCGGCCAACATCTTCCTCGCGCTTGTCCAGGGCTGGGAGAAGTTTGCACCCTTTGACGCCGGCGGCTTTGTCGACGCGTACATCCTGCTGCCGCTCTTCTTCGTCATCTGGTTTGGCTACAAGCTCCTGTTCCGGACGCGCTTTTGGCGCGCGAGCGAGATGGACCTCATGTCTGGCCGCCGCAAGGACGTCGACACGCCCAAGGAGATTGCCGCCGCAGAATATGCCGAGGGCAAGGTGCCGTTCTGGCGCAGGCTGTTCAACAACTTTTAGTCGGGGGGGTGGACGTGGCTGTGGCAGTTTGACGCCCTGTCGTGATCCCGAGTCGCCGGGACGGACAGGGCGGTATAGAGTCGTGCGATCTTGTATTGTTTAGGCCTGACATGCACAAGTACTGCAGTGGCCTGCGCTGCGCCTGCGGCTCAGAGAACGAGAGCGAGAGAGAGAGAGCCAGATACCCATCATCCCACCCGCGGCCACTGGTGGTCGAGCTCGAGCAACGTCCATCGGCTTGCGCCGACGCGACCCTGCTCTCGGTTATTTCCAGCCACCCGAGTGGTCCCAAGGGGTCCCCACTCGTCTTGCCGATGGCAGCGCGTGCTGCAGCGCGGGACGGCGAGCGCTGCTGGGCGTCGCGGGCTCGTCGCGGCCTGGTTGTTGCTCTCTTCTTGCCCAACTCTCTTGCCCGCCGCCGCCGACATGACTGCCATCGCCCTGCCTCTCGAGGACGAGCTGCACCCAGCGCACGAGCTCGCGCTCAAGATGATGCTGGCCGGTGCGTGAGCGGGGAGCTGCCGTGCGCGGGGAGCCGCCGTGCGGGACATGAGCTGACCGTGCGCGTTCTGTTGCTGCCTGCCCGTTGTCGTGCGCTGGTATTGCTGGCCCCCGTCCCCCTGGTCCCCGTCCCCCTGGTCCCCGTCCCCCTGGTCCCCGTCCCCCCTGGTCCCCGTCCCTCCCGGTCCATCGTCCTCGCCCCCGTCCCCCCTACCCGCGCTGCGCCGCGCCTTGCGCTGGCATCGTTCGTTCCAACACCACCGCGCGGGCCCCTCGCAGGCATCGGCAACTCGGTCAGTGCGACCATCACGAATCCGGCCGACCTGGTGAGTATCCCCATCCCGAGCGCGTGCCCGGCTACTCCCTGGGCGACCCATGGTGCTCGTAGCTCGCGCTGGGTGTGCGGGCCTGTGTCTGGTATCGCTGACGACCGCCAGGTCAAGGTGCGCCAGCAGCTGTACATCAAGGAGGGCTCCGGAATGTCGCCGTCGTTCCTCCGCACGCTGGTGGACATGGTGCGCAAGGAGGGGTTCATGAGCATGTACAACGGCGTGTCGGTGAGTCCGAGGTGCGGCGGATGCTGCGTCTGCGCCGGGTGGCGAGCGGCACCGTCGCCGTCGTGGACGGTACTAACCAGCAGGCCTCGGTGTTGCGTGAGATGTCGTAGTAAGTCACCACCCGCGAGCACCTGCGCTCGCGCCCACTCACCGCACCCAGCTCGGGCATCCGCATGGGCTGCTACGACGTCTTCAAGAACGCAATAGTCGCGCAGACCGGCGCCGACTCGCACGACGTGTCCGTCAAGCTCGGCGCGGGCCTCGCGTCCGGCTGCCTCGGCGCCGCCGTCGCCAACCCCGCCGACGTGCTCAAGGTGCGCCTCCAGGCCATTGGCGGCGCCAGCCTCGGCCTCCGCCAGCACGCCGCACAGATCATGCACGAGGACGGCATCAGGGGCTTCTACCGCGGTGTGTTCCCGACGATTGCACGGTGAGTCTGGGCTGTGAGGGGCGGCGACGGCGGAGAGGTGGTCGCGCGGGACGGCGCGTCCGGCAGGCGATGGCCGCTGGATGGATGGGCCCGGTGGTCGTGTGCTGTGGTCTTGTGCTGTTGCGAGCAGCTAAGAGGCGGGAGCTGGAGCAGATATGGTGGGCAGGACGAGGATGAAGGAGGACAAGGTGTCGCGACCCGTGTCGCGACCCGTGTCGCGACCGCCACTCTTGTCCCCGACAGCGAAGACCTTGCCGTGATCCCTCGCCTCGCGACTCTTGTCCCCCGCGTCGCGACTCTTGTCCCCTGCCTCACGACTCTTGTCCCCCGCCTCACACTCTTGTCCCCCGCGTCGCGAGGGACCGCCCGCAGCCCGCTAACCCCAGCGCCGGCCTCCTCACGTCGTCCCAGCTCGGCTCGTACGACGTCGCCAAGCACTTTGTGCGCTCGCACTACCCCAATCAGTTCCCCGAGGGCTTCTTCACGCATTTCATGTGCTCTGGCTTTGCCGGCTTTGCGTGCTCGGTCGCGTCGGCGCCGATTGACACGATCAAGGTGCGCGTGATGAACGACCGCGCCGGCCAGTTCTCCTCGTCCTGGGACTGCGCGTACAAGCTGCTCCGCCACGAGGGGCCGCTGGCCTTCTACAAGGGCTTCTTCGGGTGCTGGATCCGGCTGTGGCCGCACACTGTCATCTCGCTGGTCATCTTTGAGAAGCTGCGCGCGCTGGCGGGCCTCAAGCCGATCTAGCGCGCTGCCAGAGGGGGACCGGACTGCCGAGATGGACAGGGGGGTCAGGCGCGAGCCGCGGCGCACGTTGGACGACGGGGGCCAGCGGTCAGCCCGTGCTCGTGCCGCTGCCGCTGCTGCTGCCGCGAGCACGGTTGTAACATCATCACGAGGGTGGCCAGCCGCAGAGGCTGCACCCATGTCACTTGGTACGATATCATGCTACACGATGACACTCGACGGGGTCGGACATGGTTGTCTGGTGTCTGATCAGGCAGCGTCGCCGGTGCAGCCGGGCGGAGGCTCGAGCTGGAGCAACAATGGCTACGGCCTGCATGGCAGGTTGTAGAATGGTCAAGGCCGGGCGGTACAGACTGCATATGGTACCTGCGGTCGCTCGCGTCGCGCTCCTCTCTCCCCCCTCATCACGTCGCGCCCCCCCGCCGTCACCACGTCGCGCTCCCCCCGCCGGCAGCACGTCGCGCTCTCCCCCCCGGTCACCACGTCGCGCTCCGCCCACCCGGTCACTCGCTGTCGCTCTCCTGCTCCTTCTTGCTGCCCTTCTTGCCGCCCTTCTTGCCGCCCTTGTTCGCCGCCGCCTTCTTGGGCTCCTTTGGCGGGTCAATCGCGTCGCGCTCCTTGCGCCACCGCTGCTCGATGCCGCTCCGCTTCTCCTCCCACTCGCTGTCCTCGATCCCCTGGATCTCATACAGCAGCCGGATCTCGCGCGTCCAGATGTCCAGCTCGCCGTGCTCGACCGCGCCCGCGGGGCCCGACGGCGTCTCGAGGACCATCGGGATGCCGGCCATGGCGGGGTCGCGCATCAGCGCGCGGAAGCCGCTCAGCCCAATGTGGCCCAGGCCAATGTTCTCGTGCAGGTCGCGGTGCGCGCCCAGCTCGGCCTTGGAATCGTTCAGGTGGATGCCGCCGAGGTACTGCGTGCCGACCTCGGCGGCAAACTTGGCCATCGTCTCGGCATACGCCTCGGGCGTGCGCATGTCGTAGCCCGACGCGAAGAGATGGCACGTGTCGATGCAGACGCGCACGCGGCTCTTGTCCTCGACGAGGTCGATCATGGCCCGCAGGTCGCTAAAGGCCGTGCCGAGGATGTTGGAGCCGGCGTTGGCCATGTTCTCAATCACGGTGATGACCTCGGGCACGTCCTTGTGCACCTGGTTGATGGCCTTGGCGACCAGCGCAAACGACTCGTCCCGCTCGCACACGCCGACTGTGGATCCGGGGCTGAGCGAGTCAGATCCTGCCGAGCGGCCGCGCGCTGCACCACACGCGCTGCACCACACGCGCTGCACCACACTCACTGCCAATTGTACAGCTTGATGCCGAGCTGGTGACACCGGTGGATGTCGTCGCGGAAGCACTCGTACGCCTGCGCCCACTTGGCCCTGCCATCGTCAGCGTCCCCCGTCGCGTCGCGGCGCGTACTTGTCCGGGTTGCCCAGGTTGATGAGGTAGTTGCCGTGCACCAGAATCGACTCTGGCGGGTAGCCCATTCCTGCCATGGTCAGCTGCTGCGCGGCGCGCACCACGCACCTCCCTCCTCCTTGCTCTTCATCATCTTGTGGAACAGGTCAATGTCCGCGGGGTCCAGGTCCTTGGAGTTCCACTTGCGGTGGCTCTTGACAAAGAGCGCGACGCCGTTCGCGCCCGCCTTGGACGCGCGCAGCAGCGCGCTCGCGGGGCCGCCGGCCATGCTGACGTGCGCGCCGACGAAGAGCGGCAGGCGCGGGTCGCGCGTCCCGATGCGTCCGTTGTCCACCTCTGTGGGGAACTGGTAGGCGGGGAAGCCGGCGCGCGGGGGGTGCGACTCGGGCTCGAGGCCCGGCGGCGGCCACTTTGCGGCCTTGCCTTTGGCCCGGGTGGGCTTGGTGGTCGCGGCCGCCGTCGCGCGCTTCTTGGGCGCCGGCGCCGGCGGGGACGAGTCGGCGTCGGAGAGCGACGAGGAGCGGTCGCGTTTCGGCGCGGCAGGCCTGGCGGCGGAACGGCGGGGCGGCATGGTGGAGAGCGCGCGGAAGGTGGGGAGGGGGAATGCGCGCCAACGGACTGAGGACAGAATGATGGTGGGGGGGGGCGAAGCGCGAGGGGCGAAGCCGAGATACGAGGGATGGAGCCGAGATGCGAGAATGGGAAGATGCAATCAAACGCGACGAGTAGAGACGAGCTTTCACGCGTCGAGGCCGATCCACCGCGTGCCAAAATCCCGACCGACACGCGACGCGTCGGGATCCACTCGCAATGTCCAGCACCGACGTCCAGCGCGTCGCCGCTGCCGCGAGCCATGCCCTGGCCTCCCCGTGCATATCGCGTGAGGCAGCTGCGCTGGGCCATGCACGACACGTCTGCAGGCCGCTGGGAACGAGCCCGAGCCCGTCGCCAGGCTAGTGCTCGTGCTGATGAATCACACGGCCAAAACCGATGACACATGCTGCCGTGCTCAGTTGCGCGCAGCTCGTTGCCTTCTGATATCACTCTCCTCATGATCCGCCGTGTCTCAACCGCATCCTCTCTCCTCCGCTCCGCACCCGCCGCCTCGTTCTCCACCACCATGTCTGCCGCCGGACCCAAGCGCGCGCCGTTCAAGGGTGCGTGTCGCGCCGCTGACGCCTGTGGCCCGCCGGGCCGCTGACCAGCAGAGACGGAAGCCGCCCGCCCAGACTTTGATGCCTCGGCGGCGCCGGCGTTTGTCAAGACGCCCGACCCGGCGTGGAAGCCCGGGGACGGGCTGAACAGCCTGGTGCGTGCTGCGGGACAGGACGGCGCTGACCGCGCAGCCGTATGCCAAGGACTTTGACCCCCAGAACGCGACCTGGCGCACGATCGACCCGCAGGCCGTGGACCCCGGCCAGCTGTACAAGGTGCGTCTGCGTCTGGTCTGTGGTGTGCCGGCGCGTGTGCCCCTGCGTCTGAGCGTGTGTGTTCCCCTGCTGACGCTGCTCCAGATGGTCGTCTCTGCGGTCGTGAGGTTACGCCGCAGCCCGCGGCCGTCCGCTGATGCCAGGCCCCCCGCCCCATCGCGTTCGTCTCGACGCTCAGCAAGGATGGCGTCTCGAATGTGAGCGCGCGTCCTGCCCCCGCGCTGACCTGCCAGCTCGCGCCCCTGTCGTACTTCAACGTCATCTCGCACAACCCGCCCACGATCATGATCTCCGTGTCCACCTCTTCGGCGAGCCCCGGGCCCGAGGGCATCAAGGGTCGGTGCTGGAGCGACCCGACGCTGACCGGCAGACACGGCGGTGAACATCAAGGAAACGAAGGAGTTCACCACGAGCATCATCTCGGAGCCGTTCATCGAGGCGGCAAACTACACCTCGATTGACGCGCCGCCCGAGGTCGACGAGTGGAAGCTCGCTGGGCTGACGAAACGGCCGTCCCAGTGCGCCGCCCGCCGCGCAGGGTCCCCTGCTGACCCTCCCCAGGACCGTCAAGCCGCCCATCGTCGCCGAGTCGGCGTTCTCGATGGAGTGCGAGCTCGTGCACTGGCACGATCTGCGCACCGACGCCGGCGCGCTGTCGATGACCGTCATCCTCGGCCGCATCAAGAACTTCCAGGCGGTAGGCGCGGCGTCGCCGGCACCCCGCTGACGCTGCAGAAGGAGTTCATCTTCGACCCCAAGGACCCGATGCGGGTCATGGTCGAGAAGCTGCGGCCCATGTCGCGCCTCGGCGGCATCAGGTGGGTGGCCGGCCGCGGTGCTGGTGCTGACTGCCGGCAGCTACGGGCGGACGCTGCAGATGCTGGACCTGCAGCGGCCCAGCTGGGACGCGGTCAAGGACACCGAGGACGTGCAGAAGACGCTTGGCAGGCTGTAGTTGGACGCCGGTGGCCGCTGCGGCAAGCGATGGACGCCGTTGGCAGCTGCAGCGCGATGGACGTGGTCGCCCGATGCAAGTGCTTTGCCCGAAGGAGTGACGTCATGGCGGCAATTTTTTCCCGCCAGCCAGCGCAGACGTCAGAGACCGAGACCGAGACGGCAATGCAACAATGCAGCGCGCGGCACAGACAGCAGCAGCAAACACAGCCTCACATGCTCTACACAGGATACAACAAGACAGGCCGAGTCGATCAGAAAGCCCTCCCAAGCCCGCGGCCCGGCGTCCCTCTTCCCACTGGAGGTCGAGGTGCGCCGGTCCGCCAGCGTCTTCGCTACCCGCGCGGCGGGTGAGCGCTCTGTGAAAGAGCCGGGAGGGGCTGTATCATCACCTCGACGTGGAAAATGTGGCTAGTATGAACTAGCGAGAAAGAGACGTTTACTGTAGAGAGATCCTGGGGGGTTAGGGAGAGCGCGGGGGGGGGAGAGCTGCGTCCAGCGAGCCCGGGGGGCGGGGGCCGAGCTGGGTCGGGCGAGCCGCGAGCGGAGTTGGGTCGCCGTCGTCGCCGTGGCCGTCGCCGCGGCGCGGTACTAGTATACTCACCTACAGAGTTGGTCACTGAAGAACATCAACATGCGCCGCACCCCGTCTTTATACCGTGCGGCCGGCGCGGTGGCCGGGGGCGAGGGGCGAGCGGCGTTTCGCCGGCGTTATCGGGTGGCGCGGCCAGGGGGCGAGGTCACGTGACAGGATATCTGGATATACCCGCGGCTCCCCCAGGCGGAAGCCATGTCGCCAGGGTGTACGGTGACGGCCATCGTCGTCTGCTTGTACGCGACACACGCTGCTGCACCTGCATACGTGGCAGGGGAGAGAGGCCGTTCGGAAGGGGCAGCGCCATCCCCTTCCCCCAGCCGCGTGCATAGCTCGCATGCACGGCCGCAGGGAGCGGAGCGCAGCACTCGCAGGCTGCCACACCGGCAACCCCAATGCGGGGCCCCGCAAACACACTCACCCGCCCCGTCTTGATCCCCGATCCAGAATGCCGACCTCCATCTTGCGTTCTCCTCCATCCATCCCACAATGGTGGAATACTCGTCCCCGCCGCCGCCCGACATCCTGGAGCCGCCGGCCTCCCCCTTCCGCCGCGCAGGGAGCGCGGCCGCACGGCGCGCGCGCAGCCCGCCATGTCCGGCCGCGAGCGGGGTCGGCGCGGCAGCCGGGGACCACGGCGGCGACGACTGGGACGTGGATGCCGCCCTCGCCGACGAGCTGGGGCACAGCGGGGAGACGGACACCGAGGTGGAAGAGCCCCCGCTGGGCATGGATGAGGATGGCGAGGGCGGCAGCAGCACCAACAGCAACCCCAACACCCACCGCCACGGCCAGCAGTCGATGTACGTCCGGCTCCTCGACGGTGCGTGTCCTCCCCCCCGCGCGCGCAGGCTAACGCGCCAGAGATGATCACGACTGTGCTCGACGGCGAAGAGTACCTCTTCACCCCGCGTGAGGCGTGGGTGCTGCGGGCTGTCCTCGCGCTCCCGTGTACGTGTACCCGGAGAGCCCTCCCCCCGACGGCGCTGACCCGCCCGCAGACGAGCCGCACTACCTCCTAACACGCCTGCTGCTGCGGCGCGCGGGAAAGGTGTTTCCCCTGGCGGCGCTGGTGGACGCGTACTCGGCGGAGATCAGTGCAGAGGGCGTCAAGCGTGCGGCGCGCGTCCTGGCATATGAACTCGACCCGCCAGCCAGCGTGCTCGCGGCCGAGGCCGCGGAGCCGCAGCGGGACGCGGAGCACGCTCCAGGGCGGCCGGAGGGGGGGAGCAGCGAGGCAATCCCGGTACCAGAACCGTTCATCGAGACTCCACAGCCTTCAGCGGCGCCGCCGCCGCCGTCGGTGGCCACCCTGCCCCCAGCGGGCGCCGGCGCTGGCGCCAGCACCCGGCCATGGTCACAACTCCCCACAGGGCTCAGCAAAGAGGAAGAGCACGCGGACCCGGCCCTTGCAGAGGTGTTGCGGCGCAGCGCGTGGGCCGAGAAGCACGGCGTCGACCCGGACGAGTATCTGCGTGCGTGCGAAGAGTCCGCTGGGCGCATGCCGCATAAGGCTGGTCCCAGCCGCCCGGCTGCCGTCGAGGACAGCCAAGCCCCAACGGGCAGCGGGGTCAGTGTCACTGGCGACAGCACCGCCGCGTCGCCCGCGATAGACACAAACTTTAGCCTCGCACCGCGGCCAGCGTCGCCCATCTGCAAGCTCGCGCACGACGAGACCGAGCTCGGCCTCGACGACATCATGACCTGCGTTCCCGTTGACGAGCTGCGGCGTGTGGCACGCTCCCGCAAGATCCCGCCCAGCCTGCTCGCCACGCGCGACACGACGATGGCCGCGCTCAGGGACGTTGCAAGGCGCCAGACGACGCTCGACTTTGGCGGCGGCGGCGCGTACAGGTGCAAGGGCAAGGGCAAGGCGCGCGAGAGCGCTGGGCGAAGCGTATCGACCAACACATCCGAACACCTCGTCATAGCGCAGCTACTGCCGCTTCTAGGTGACCACGTTCTGCAGGTTGACCGCGAGCTGTACAGGCTCATGGCCCGCGTCAACCTCGTGTTCTCCCGCACGCCGCCGGCATCCACCGCGCAGCCTGCCCTCCTGCTTCCGCCCATCCTCGTGACCGCCAAGAAACGGCACTACCCAGACTGTGGCCCGCCGCAGCGCAGCCGCATCTGGGCGACCCGGGACGAGATGCTCGTCTGGGAGCGCGCCGTCGGCTGGGAGGTACTCGTGTCCGAGGCGCTCGGCGACGTCTGGGGCCAGGTCCGCGCGGGTGGGGCACCGAGCGTGTTCGCGCCCCGTGGCCAGCCCCTCCCGCGCACGGAATGCGCAAAGGTCGTGCGCAGCGTGTGGGAGGAGGTGTGGCCTGTCTGGAAGGCAATGGTCGCCGTCGACGTGCCGCCGCCGAGCGGCGTCGTCGGCGACCGCTTCCGGACCGAGCATGTGCTCACGCGCGTGGTGGTCAAGGGCGCCGAGGCCCTCGGCGTATTGCACGAATACGACCTCGAGTGTGAGGTCTTGCGCGCACTGCTCGGGCAGCGCCGTTGGCGCCGCGGCAAGCGGGGGTGAGTCCCACGACACGATGCGAGGTGACGCTGGCGAGGCCGCGGCTGACGGCAGGGCGTGGTACGAGCGGCTAGCGCTGGTCCTGATGACGCATTACCGGGGCATCCCGACGGTCGAGGAGCGCACCTTCAAGCTCGAGGATGCGACGCAGACGTGCATCGACGGCCTGCTCGACGAGGACACGCACCTCATCTACCGCCCCGCCCTGTCGCGTCGCCTGACGCGTCTCGAGAGCAAGCTCAATCTCCCGCCCGACGAGCGGCACATCTCCTTTGCGCAGCTTCTGACGTGCGAGACGCGCGAACTGGTTGCGCTGCGCTCGGGACAGAACATTGGGGTTCCCAAGCGGCTCGAACGGGAGCGCGAGGACAGCGGCGACGACGACGCGCCGCAAGTGCTCCAGCAGGTGGGGAAGAGCGCTTGGGTGGGGCGCGACGGCGAGGTGACCGTCGAGGGCTGGGTGCTCGAGTGGTGGCAGGATCGGGGTTACCGAGGGTGAGTCGAGGCTGGAAGAAGTGCGCTGACCTCCCCGCAGGTACCATGCCGAGTCGTCCATCCTGACGACGCTCTTCGCGCTCCTCATGTGGCCGGTGCTCTTCCACCCACTCCCGGGCGCCTTCGAGACGGCATACCAGACCGCGCCCCTCGACCTGGGCGAGGACGGCTTCTCTCGCGCGCGCCGCGCCCTCATCGACGCCCGTCTCACCGAGATGGAGGACACGGATGGTGCGCTCGCGATGCTGCGTGAGGCAGACGCGCGCGAGCGGCCGCGTGGCACTTGGGCGGTCGGGCTCAGTTGGGACTTTGGCGCAGACGAGCTCGCGGAAATCGCCGAGTGCATGGGAGGGTCGGCGCTCGCGGCCATCTGCCGCATGCTGAGCGAGGAGTACCGGCACCGCGCGAGTGGTGTGCCAGACCTGATGTGGGTCGCGGACTTTGGATCGGTCGAGGCGGCGCTGACCCCTGCAGTGTGTGGAAGTATCAGGACCGTGAGGTGCGCTTCGTCGAGGTCAAGGGGCCAGGCGACAGTCTCTCAGAGACGCAAAAGGTACGAAGCATGTCTGTCGCTGAGGGCTGACTCTGAGATCTGGATTGACGTCCTCCTCTCGGCCGGCGTGCCCGTGGAAGTGTGCCGCGTCAAGGACAAGGACGAGGAGGACCGGCGCGCACGGGAGCTGCGGGACAAGGACGGGCGGAAGCGCGCGGGAGGTGCCGGCGGCGAGCGGTCGAACAACACGAGCGCTGCGCGGGGCAGACGGGGTGGGGCCAAGGGTTCGGGCCAGACTGACCCGCGCCGCGGCACAGGTGATAATACCAGCACGGGCGATGGGGGCAGCGCTTCCAAGCCGTCGCGGCCAGTCCGCAAGGCCGCTGCTACCGCCCTGCGCCCTGCTGCAGGAAAGAAACGCAGCGCGGCCAGTGTTGCGACGACGGCGTCGTCGCGGGACCGGGACATGGGGGGCATGTCGCGCGACGAGGCCATTGTGATTGACGACACGAGCAGTGAGTCCGAGGAGGAGTCCGAGCCCGAGCCCGAGCCCGAGGCTCCAGATGACGGCGAGTGGACGCCGGAAAAGCGGAGCCGGAAGGTGTAACTACCACGTATATCCATGTCGTTCGCAAAGCCGCATACGTACGTTGGCCATCGCATGCAACGTCGCGGACGCGATGTGGTCAACGACGAGGTGCCACAGTGGATTGCACCTGGGGGGTTTTAACCGAAGCCATGCCAAAGCAACAAGTGGAGGAGCGCGCTGCACGATTCTCACATCGCACATTGTCTTTCTACGTCCGTAACAGAGAACCACCATGGCCGACGCCGCCGAGAGCTCCGCCGCCGCGCTCGAGCGGTACATCACCGAGCAACTTGCGGGCCTGAATCTCACCGTGCCGGCCGACGATGTGGGTCCCTTGGCTTGCCGCTGGCGCTGCGCGGGGCGGGCGGGGTTGTGGGAGGGGAGTCGGCGCCCCTGCGCGATGCGCCGTGCACGATATAGTGACCTGATCCTTGCTTCGTTGTCCCCGCATTCGCAATCACGCCCATGCCCTCCCCCTGTGATGCTACTCCCGCTGACACCCAGGTCGAGTTCATGGCGCGGTTCGTCGAGGAGGACCTCGAGCGCGAAGACAAGCTCGAGGGCGTGCGCGGCATGCTCGAGGGTGTCGTTGAGGATGTGAGTGCAATGGGCCGCAAAGGGGATGTGCTATAGGCGCCGAGGTCTCGACGGCCCAACTCCATTACAGTCGCCGCGAGACGGACAGGACCCAGAACCACAGCTGACGACAGGGCGAGCTCCCCGATGGCTCCGACGCCGCCCTGGACAGGATCGTCACCGAGAGCGACCGTCTGAAAGCGGCTGACGCCGCGGCGGTGGCCGAGGCAGAGGCCGCAGCAGCCGCCGAGGCAGAAAAGGAGAGCACACCCGAGTTCGACCACGAGGCGATCCTCGCGAGCGCGACCGAGGAGGAGCTGGCCGCGGCGCGCAAGGCGGCGCTGTTGCGGCAGTACGCATATGTCGAGGGCGGCCCCGACGACGCGGCGCTCGTGTTCGGCGCGCCCAGTGGAGGCGACCGCGGGGGCGCGCCGCCCAAGGGCGTGGCGGCGGCCCAGGCTGAGGAGAAGCGCAAGGCCGAGGAGCGGCGACGGATGATTGCCGAGGCACTGCGGGTGGATGGGATGAAGAAGAAGAATCGGAAGAAGCATCAGCAGTGTGAGTGCGCCGCGACGTGGGTCGAGTGGAGTGTCTGCGCTCGCGTTGGGTCGGCCGGCGCTGACGTTGTGTTTCAGTCGACGACCCTCTCATGTGGGAGAACCTCAACAAGGACAAGGTCCAGGCCGCCAATGCAATGGCGCGCGACGCGGCCAAGCAGGCGGCGACAGACAAGCGGAATCGAGACAAGGCGGCACTCGAGAAGCAGCGGTGCGTGCTGCAGCCGTCCAAGACCGCCAGGCGATGGACGCTGCGCTCAAGTTCTGCTACTGACACCACAGCGCGGACGCGGCGAAGGCCAAGGCGGACAAGCAGAAGAAAGCGCAGAAGCAGGAGCGCCGTGCGTAGGCAGACGGCCCCGCCTGCACTTCTCGCGGCACCCTCCAGAGGATGGTCGGAGGCGGTACATTAGACATGCATACAATGCCACCATCCGCGCGTGAGCTGCTCGCGCGGCACAGTGGAGATCATGCGGATATGGATGTGGAGAGTGCGGGATGCGAGCGTTCTGTTGGGGGCGCGTTTGAGGGATGGTCATGGGTATATATGAGCGTAGAGGTATGGGAGGCGTTAGCTACGTCAGGCGATATCGGCATCCGCGGCGCGAGCAGCGGCAACGGCAGCGGCAACGGCAGCGGCAGCGTCGGCGTCGGCATCGGGCGAGTCGGAGAGACCACCGTAGCCGTTTTCTTGGACGTCAGGGAGGGTAGCCATGGTGAGAGGGAGCGTCTTCGTGCTCTGGGTCCGAGTCCGGTTCCGGTCCTCAATATCGGCGGGGTAGAGCGGCGGGACGGGGACACGGCGGATGGTGCGCGCCTTGGGCGCGAGACTGAGCGGGCGCCCACCGGCCATGGTCCGGTGCTTGGCGCCCGGCGGCGGGGCGGGCAGCGATGCTGGCCGCGAGCGCGCGGGCATCGCGGCGGCTTCGGTCGTGAGTGTCAAGAGGGTGGAGATTGGGTCAAACGCGGGAGAGGTGTCGCCCGGTGAGTTGGTCGCACCAGTGGCAGCTTCCGTCTGCAGGGCGGTGACCAAGGTCAAACTGCTTTGCTTTGAGGCGGGCTCGGCGGGCAGTGGGATGGAGCGCGCCCCGTTAAGGACAGGTGCCGAGACGAAGTTGTCGAGGGGTGCCAAGGCGGGGCGAGCCGTAGGAGGAGGCAGCGCCGCGTCCACCTGGCTCGTCGCGCTGTTGCTTGCAGAGTTGGGGAGGTGGTCGGGTTCGCTCAGCGGCGAGTCAGGAAGCGCGACCGAGGCTGGGTACGAGTATGCACCATGCTCCACAGAAACAGCGGCCTGGTCCAGCTCTCGCATGGCGGGAACAGGTACAGGCGGATGCAGCTTGTGGTGGTGGTGCACGCCGTGAACATCGGCGGGCGTGTCCGGCAGCGGCCGCGTCGCATAGTCCAGCACAGGGAGGGTCGTGGCGTGAGGGTCGGGCAGGTCGGCGTGCGATGCGGGGAGGCCGGCGTGCGCTGCGGGGAGGCCAGCAAGGCTCTGCGGAGGTGACTCCGGAAGCGAGATCGATGCCGGCTCAACAGGCGCGACATGAACCGAAGACGGGTCTCGGCGAGCAACCGAGATTGCGCATTCTGACCCAACGCCAGTCTCTTGGACGGACATCGACGACTGGATTGGAACAGGGCCCAGCTTCAGAGGCACCTCCGTCTGCGCCATGGCCGCGGCCGAGGGTATGAACGCGCGAGGGAGGTCGCTGTCGACGGCCTTGACCATCGCGGAATCGAGACCCGCCCCGCGTGCATCCGGGATGGTCGGCTGCAGCGCCGCTGCTGCGATGGACCACGGCTCCATGAGGACGCGAGGCGCCGCATCCACCTGCAGCGAATCACCCTCATCGCCTCCGGGGCTGTGACTCACGGCCGGAGTCATGGGGGACTCGACAGGCGATAGATGGAGTTCGGGGCCGGGCTGCGGCGCCAATGCGTCCTCGACGCTGTCCTCGATGCTGCCCTCACTATACAGCGAGCAAGTGTCCGCCACTGGAGATCCATGGGTGTCGGAGCGCATGGGCTCGGGCACGGCAATCGCAGCCCCGATGGGCGAGAGAACGCCGTCATGGGCTGTCGCGTCTGGGACTTCGGACAACGACCTCTCAATCGGCGCCGTGGAGTTGACGGGCAGAACTGATGTCGCCAAATGGGGCGTGTTCTGTGCGATCTCCACAGGCGACATGGACCTCGTGTCGGTGGTGGAAAGGGCAGGGAGAGCGATAACGTTATCCACTGGAGAATCGGGGAGAGGGACTGCCGTCGCATCGACCTCAACGTCGCCGACAAGCACCGGTAACAGGTCAGGCGACTCGGGGAGCGCGACCTCCGCAGCCCCAGCATTCGTAGCGGGAGCGGGCTCTACTCCCACGACCCGTTCAACCCGGGACTGAACTGGGGACCGGGGCGTGCGTCCCAGCTGACCCGCCGGCGCTTGTGCGAGCTCGTCGTCGCCACTGTCGCCGCCGTCGTCGCTGTAGACGCTGGGGGACGATTTGACGGAGCGGGCATCCGCGCTGTCCCATTCGACCACGAACTCGTCCCCGTCGTCGTCGCCATCAATCTCGGACCCAGAGGCGGATCCACAGTGTCCATCAGCAGGGGCAGCGCCAAGGGGAGGGAGCGCGGCGAGCGCAGGATTCTCTCCACCCGCATCACCAGCGTCCGCCGCGGCGGCTGGGAGAGGAGCAGAAGCCCGAAGAGTACCAGGCGAATTAGGAATATCCCCGGCGAGCGGTGCGCGAGGGGCGCCCACGATCGTCTCTTGGCTGCCATTGAGTTCGGCCTCGACCTCGGCCTCGCGGTCCGACTCGCGCTCATGGCGGTCAAACAAAGCGGTAGCGGGAGTGGGCGGAGCAGTCGACGTTTCCGAGTCGGCGAAGGGCAACGTGAAATCAAACGCAGAAGCAGGAGCATAAGCCGGCGTTGAGAGCGGCAACTCATGCTGGGGCTCGTGCTCGGGCTCGGAGTGGGGCACAGCTGATGTCGGTGGACTACGATCCACAGACGCGAGCCGCTCAGGCTCAAGCTCAGTCCAACGTCCAGGTTCAGCTTCGGGGTCGGCGGTAACGACGCCAGCGCCAAGGCTGCGAGGGTAGCGGGTAGGGTTTGGAGGGAGAGTGGCAGACTCGGGGACGGCAGGAAAGGAGTCGTCCAGAGGTGGAATAGCGAGTGTGGGCGCGAGTCGGAGCAAGGCTTGCGGCGACGAGTGGTCGGGGTTCTCGCTAGCCTCCGGCAGGTAGAGGGTGTCCGCAACTTTCCGTTCGAGGGGAGCAGGGCTTAGCGAACGGGAGTTCGTTTCCGCCAGTGAGAAGGTCTCAGTGGGTGGGATCTCTGCACTCGCGGTGGGAACGACCGAAGGCTCTGCCTCGACTTCAGAACTGGATGCGTCCGGTGCCGCAGGAATAGAGGCCGCCGCCAACGTGGCGGGCAGGACCATTGCAGCCGTGGCGAGAGGAAGGGCTACAGCCGCAACGCCGGTCGCGGACGGGCGTTCTTCGGCAAGCGGGGCAACTTCGATAGTGGACATCTCCGCTTCAATCGTCGTTGTCTCCACAATGGCTTGTGCAGTTTCCTGCTCGTCGATCGGAGACGGTTCGAGAGACCGCGAGGCGGGAGACCCGGGCACGAGGTCAAGCTGTAACGAATGGGCTGGCGACTCTGCCAGGGCCGGGTAGACCTTGCCGTCTTCGACATCATCGCCCGTCTCGTCCACATCGGCGAGAACATCCTGTGAGGTAGACTCCTTGGGAACGCTCCAGGCGGAGACGACGGCGCCAACGGGCTCGACGACTTCAGGCTCAGACATCGCCTCAAGTTCCTTGGGAACTGCGAGAGCGACCGGTGTGAGCTCGGGCGACTCTGGCAGGGCCACCATCTCAGGCTCTGGTGACACCGGCAACGCAAACGACTCGGGACGCGAAAGGGGGGGCAGTGCGGCTGCAACTGGTTTGGGCGATGCGGGCAACGGGAACGACCAGGGTGCGGTCTGCGGCGGGGATGTGACCTCCACTGCCACAGGCTCCACAGACCTTGACGACGCAACCTCCGCAGGTATCGAAGACGACGGGAGGGCAAGGCCCACAGGCTCTGGAGACTCTGGGAGGGCGAGCATCGCAGGCTCAGGCATCGCTGGGAGTGTAACTGCCCAAGGCTCCGGGGACTCGGGGAGGGCGATCGTCTCAGGCGCGGGTGGCGACGGCAGCATCCGCGCGACGAGCGACGTGGCTACGATGCCAGCTGAGCCTACGGCAGCGAGAGGAACGGCGATGGGCGACGCTGCCATCTCGGGGCCCGCGGGGAACACGGGGTGGACGTCGGGCACGGGGGCAACATCGCGCGCTTGGGGCCGGGACTCGGACTGGGCAGGCGCTTCAACCAGCACGGCCGCGGCCTCATCCTCCGACTCGGGTTCTGCGATCGCATGGTATCCAAACCGGGACCCAGCCGAGGACGCGGCCTGCGACTCAGCCTCGGACTCGGATTCGGACTCGTAACGCGACTCATCCTCAGACGCATCGATGAACTCGCTCCTATCTTTGGGCATGGCGTCGGCCCTAGGGGCGTCGCCGGTGTCCGACCCATAGCGTGGTCCAACAGAAGCGTAGCCGAGTTCGTCCTCGGAATAGGCAGACACCGACTGGGGCCCGTAGTCGGGCTCGGAAGGCGGCTCGACGGTGGCTTCGGACCGGGTGTCGTACTCCGACAAGGACTCGGAGTGGTACGTTGACACAGGAGAACGGGGACCCAGGAGCTCGACCGTGTCGTCCTCGGGCGAGGGCGGCAGGGGGATGTCCCGCCAGTCAGGCGCAGCACGCGCATCGGCGCGGTCAAGCATCTGCGTCGTCGGCCCAGCACCAAGGTCCATGATGGCCGACTCGAGGCCCCTGTTTAGTGCCAGCGGGCTCTCTGTTGCGGGCGGTAGCAGTGGGCCCTCGCTCGCCTCAGAGCTCGTCTCGTATGCCGTCTCGTAGAGACTGGGCTCGTCGTACTCGTTCATGCTGAGGTTGAGGTAGCCGTCGCCGGCGACATCGTCGCGTTGTCCCGGTGTCGATGAGATCGCGGGCGGCACGGGGTTCACGTCCTCAGGGGCGACCAGGATGGGGGCTATCGACAGGGAGAGGACAGTGTGCGTTTGCTGTTCCCGATCTTGAGCGACGGACTCAACGCGCTCATCTTGCTCGTAGGGCTCGGGGAGAGGGGTCGACGGCAGTACACAGTACTCGGCCCTCGGAAGCTCCACTTCATGTTCGCCCATGGGGGTCACGACAGGTGCAGTCTGCAGGAGGAGGCGGGAAACGTCCCTCGCAACGGGCTCAGCCGGCTCAACCTTGCGTGAGGCAAATGACAAGGTAGGCTCGGAGCTCGGGATCGCGGGGCTCATAGGCTCGATATGCGCAGGAACTGTCTCCGCAGATGTGCTCGCCTCGGGGCTTAGTCTCCGCTCCAGAACCGCGACTACAGCAGCAGCGCTGCCAACAGCTCCGAGCGCTGCAACAGGCGGTAAGGTGGCATGTACGGCCTCGTCTTCAGGTTGGGCCACCTTCGACGTCTCCGCGCATTCGGTCGCCTCGGGAGTAGGGCTGTGCACCCAAGAGTGGATCAAGGGCGATGCCTCACCGGCCTCAGCCTCAGATTCGGCGTCAGACGGGTTGTGAAACTCGGCCTCGTACTCGGATTCCGACTCGAAAGCAGTCTCTGGTGCCGCCGGATGTTGGACAGGCGACACCAGCTCGGCCTCCGCGAGCGCATCGAGCGCGTCAGAGTGGAGGGACTCGGTCAAGGGCGACGACTGCGCTTGCGCGTGATCCCACTCGCCGTTAGTACCGACAACAGCGCTGGCACCGAGTCGCATGGGCAGGAACGTCGGCACAGGTTGCTCGAGCACGGGCGTAGACGGCAGCGAGTCCGGCAACGGGATGGCGCCGCGGTCGCGGCCTGCGGTGTCTGCGTCAGCAGCATCGGCATGCGTGCTGCTCCGTTGGGAGTGGGCTGGAGACCCCTCGTCCTCGGACAGGCCCTGCAGCGAGGCAGAGTGCATGGAAATCGGATCGCGTTGGGCGTCGGCGTCGGGCTTGGGCACGAAGCTGAAGCTGCCGCAGGGCACGCCGAGCGAGCCTGCGCCGTCTGAGGGGCCAGGACCGGCCGGAGAGGTGCCAGGCCTGCGGTGCGTGTCGTTCACAAGATCGATGGTGCCGTGCTCGTCGCTGTCGGTCATGTCATGGCAATCTTCGGTCTCTTCGAATGCGCCGAAGGCGGCGATAGCGTCCGTCTCTGCCTGGGACCAGGGGGCCAGCGCCATGGGGGTGGCGACAGTCTCCAGCACTGTCTCCTGCTCGCCAGCCTGGGTGATGTCGATGGTCGGCGTCTCGGGCACGTCGGGTACGTCGCTGACCGCGGCCGGAGCTGGCGAGGGGACGAACGCAGCAGCGGTTGCCGTTTGCGATCGCTCGGCATCGGCGTCGCCGGCGTCCGGGGTCAATGCCCTCAGGAGCAGGGCAGTAGCTGCAATGGGCGTCCTATCCATGGCGGCGCTGTCCTCGGGCACCGACTCGTCGTCAACCGCGAGGCTGCCCGCCTGTAACCACGGCGAGACCTCGTGCACAGGCACAGTGACAAACGTATCCACCGTGTCCAGCGGTCCGATTACCACCATCTCGGCCTCGTCCCCGTCGGCATCGTCTTCGCCCTCGCCTTTATCTGCGGCGGCCTCGAGGTCCTCGCGCAGCGTCTCTTCCTCATACGACGCCTGCGTCGTCGCCGACTCGGGCCAGCTGGAGCGCGAGCGCGACGTCAGTGGCGACGCCGGCGAGTATGTCGTGTAGGGCGAGTACGGGCTGGGGGCCGAGTACGGCGAGGGCGCGGTGAAAGAGTCGCCGTCGGGGTGGGCGCAGCCGTAGCCGGAGTCAGAGGCAGAGCCGTAGAGCGAGGAGCGGGAGTGGGAGGGAGTGTTGAGGATCTCGGGGGGAGAGGGGATGGGTGCGGCATCGACGTGGCTGCAGTCGAGATTCTGGAGGCGGTGGAGAGCAGTAATCAGCGGGGGGACGGGGGTCGGCGTCGCGGTCGCGTCCTGCTCGGCGTGTGCGGCTGTTGTTGGGTGCGGGTCCGAGTACACTGAGGCCTGACGAGCCGGAACGGCATGTCTGGGCTCGAGGTCGCGCTCGACAGGCGTCCGAAGCCCAGGATCAGAAGGCAAATCGGCGCAGAGCGTTGCGTCCCGCTCCACGGCGATGGGGACAGTTGGCGGCAGCCTGTCGACTTCGGTTAGCGAATCGTCGCCGACCACGGCCTCTGGAAGGCTTGGGCTTGGCTCGGGCTCGAAGACCTGGTCGACGGAGACGCCCTGTTCACGTTGCGTCGACGGCACATCCTGCGACAGGTCCTGTTGTTCCAGATCAACCACGGCTTCACGCCCCACGGGTCCTCCTCCGCCAAAGTCAAGGCCGAGCATGAGCGCAGCGTCTAGCGGGCGCGGTTCCGAGAAGCCGACAGGCGTAACCTCGTGCTCCGGCTCCGGCTCCGCGCTGGCGCGCCCGTCCGCCCCGGGCACGTCCGCGGTGTGGAGGACGGGCGGCAATGCCGACGCCGAGGACTCGGGGCACGGATCCTCGCACTCTGTGGCAATGAGCGCAGCACCCGCGAGTGCCGCTGCAGTGGCCGAAGCAACCGCAACGGGGGCAGTGGGTGCTAGCAGCGTGGCTGCGGGGGGCGAAGTGGCAGTGGGGGTAATGCCGATAGGGAGGTCGTGTGAGAGGGTCGTGGTCGTAGGTGCGGAGTCGGCTGCGGGGGCGACGGTCGCCACGACAGGAGCCGATGGCGACGGTGATGTCTCTGGTTCTTCAGCTCGTGCTGGCGTCGGTTCGGGCATCTCGGGTGCTGTCCGGTCTGCGGCGGGGGCGGAAGCGGCAGCCGCGGGAACGGAGATGGCTGACGGAGGGGTAGCGGCAGGGGCGGGCGAAGGGGCCACGGCGGTGTCGCCCTCGCGCGTCGCCGAGACGGCTGACGGAGCGGGAGTGGCAGCGGCGGTCGACGGAGCCACCGCCGTGCTATCGCCGTCGCGCGTCGCCGAGATTGCCAACGGAGGAGCGGCAGCGGCAGCGGCAGTCGACGGGGCCACCGCCGTCGCCGAGATGGCTGCGACGGCGGGTGTCGCCACAGAGACGGCAGCCGCCAAGACAGGCGCCAGCGGTTCCGACCCGTCGGGCAGCTCCCTCGGCACCCGGATGCCATTCTCGGCCACTGCATCTGCCTGCTCGTCGCCGGCGGCCAGCTCTGCACTAGCACCAGCACCGCGGGGCGCGATCCACTGCGCCCGCACAAGATCTAGCTCCGCCGCGAGCTCGCTGCGCTTGTCAGCACCAGGCCATCGCCGACGCCGAGCTGGGCGTTCGGGACTCACCTGGCAACGTGCCGCGCGGCTGCAGCGTCGGCATGGCTTGCCTCGAGGTCGGAGCGCAGGCTGCCCAGCTCTGCCTGCCATTGCGCGACCTGGGCCTTGAAGACGGCGGCCTCCTGCGCTGCGGCCGCGGCGCGGCGCGCGTTGGCCTCTTGCACTAGCTGCGTCACATTCTCGTGTTCGGCCCTGGCTGTCAGCACTTGACGCCGAGGCTGGAGGGCCGCACTCACTGCTGGGCATGTACGAGGGCGAGCACCTGCGCGCGCCGCGCCTCGTCCTCGTCTGCCTGGGCGCGCATCTGGGCCGCCAGGCGCTCCAGCTCGGCGCGGTACGCGGCGGCCTCGCGTGCCCACATGTCGCGCAGCGACTGGACGCTGTCGCGGAGGGCGCCTGCCTCGGACTCGGCCTTGTGCTGCGCGGCGGCGGCGAGGTCGGCTGCGGCCTGCGCCTCCTCGACGCGCTGCTCGGCCGCGGTGATCGCTGCGCGGTCGTTCGTGTACGCCGCCATTGCGTCCGCGGCGGCTTGGGCCCTTTGCGAGGCCTCTGGGACGGGTCAGCCAGAGTCGGGTGGAGCGAGCGCGCCGCGGTGCCACGTACCGGCCGCCACGCGCTCCTTTCTGCTGATGACGCTGGCGAACGCTTCGGCCTCGGCGCGCATGCGGTCGCGCGTCTCGCGCAGCTCGTCGCTCCGGAGTGTTAGCTGCGTGTCAGCTGCGCGAGCGGGCGGTGCGGCGACGCACCGTCTCGACTTCTTTCCGGTAGCCGCGGACCTCGGCGCGGGCGCGCTCGAGCTGGGCCTTTGTGGTGTCGAGCTCGGTCTGGAGGCTGTCGATGATCTGCGACGTCTTACTGCCGCCGCCGACGGGGCCGGTCGTGGAGACGGCGCGGAGTGCCGCGCGCGCGGTGGCCAGCGGGGACGGCGCCGCCGAGGGCGAGCCGACCGGGGACGCGGTGCGCGACGGGGAGCGGAAGGGGGGCGGCGAGGGCTGGCCGTGGCGGAGGGTCTCGCGGTCAAAGGCGCTGCGCCGCGCGGCGATCGTCCCGGAGGGTATCACTGAGGTCGAGCCGACGGCCATGGCGGTGGGGCCGAGGGGGTAGGGGGGAGGGTAGCAGTAGGAGCCGGCGCCGCTGTCGCCCGCGCCGTGCGCTGGGCAGAAGAAGCTGTCGTACAAGTCGTCGGGCGACACGGCGGCCGCTGTCCCCGCGGGAGGTGTTGCTGGGGGTCAGTGGGGGGGAGGGAGGGGGGAAGGGGAGGGAGGGAGAGGGAGACGGAGGGAGAGGGAGGGAGAGGGAGAGAGAGAGGGAGAGAGAGGGAGAGGGAGAGAGAGAGAGAGAGGGACGGAGAGACAGAAACAGAGACAGAAACAGAGACAGAAAAAAAACCGACGACATACGCAAAGGTGCTCGGTCCGGCTCGTCGAGGGCGGCGGGGTCGCGGTCCGGGTCGCTCAGGCGCGGGGCAGCGGGATGAGCGGCAGCGGGAGGAGGCGCAGCGGGAGCGCGGCGTCGGAGGTCGATGGAGTTTCTGTGAGACGAGAGGCGACGCTTCGAGAGAGTCGACGAGCGCGACAGCGACGACGACGCTGCTGGGGGTGCGCGGACTATTCTCGGTTCAGCACCCCTGGCGGATGGCGGGAGCCTCTCGGCAGGGACAGGCAGGGCCCTTGGTGCCAGGGGGTCGGGGGCCCCTGGTGCGTCGTCGCCGTCGGCGCCGGCGCCGGCGGGGGCGGGGGGGGCCGCGGCGGACCCCCGCGGCGGAGGGGGTTCGAGGCTGCTTTGGCGTTGTGCGCGGTGCCGGTGGGAGGAGGTCGATGGAGGAGGGAGGGGTGCGGCGGTGTCGGCCTCGGCCATCGGCGGCGGCGGCCACAGCTGCTGCTGCGCCTGCTGCCACTGCTGCTGCACCTCCTCCTGCGGCCGCTCCTGCGGCCGCTCCTGCCGCTGCCGCTCCCGCTGCGCGCTCTGCGAGCCAGGCCCCCCCGACGCTGAGACGCGCCTCACGGCGACAGGGATGAGCGACGACGACGAGGACCGTCTGGATGCCGATGGCGATGCCGCAGCCATTGCTGCATGGTCCCGGGCACGGCGGTAGGGTTAACGAGAGAGAGAGAGCGATGGAGACATCCCCCCCTCCCACATGCATATGCGTGCTGCATTGCAAGCGACGTTGCATCTCCTGTCCCGCTCCCGAACGCTTCAGCGCGACGCGACGCGACACGGCCCCTGGCGGGCGTCACGTGACCGTCGCCACCCAAAATGTTTGCACGACATGTGAGCGCCGACATTGCCATCCACACCATCACTGCCATCCACGCCGCAATGCCGTTCAGAGGCGGAAAGCACGGCGCGAGGGGACCGCGCGGCGCGCGCTTCGGCGCCCCCAAGCTGCCCGCGGCGCTCATGGAGGAGGTCGAGTCCAAGTATGGTGCGTCGCGCGGGGCGGGGCGGCGCGGGGCAGCGGCCGCCGCGGCCTGCCGAGCCGCCGCCGAGTCGCCGGCAAGCTGACCCCAGGCGCATCGCGCTCGAGCGGCGTGCGGAACCGGAAGGAACAGCGCAAGGCCGCGCGCAGGGGCCCGGCGCCTGTGCCGCGGCGAGCGCGTGCCGCAAGGGAGGAGGAGGAGGAGCAACCGGAGCGCGGGCGAGTCTTGGCCAGGGCCGGCAAGCGGCCTGCGTCGCCAGAAGGGGAGCCTGCGCGCAAGAAGGCGAAGGGGGAGGGCGGCCGCAAGGGAGAGGACAGCCGCAAGGGCGAGGGCAACCCCGAGCCGGACGAGGACGCCGCCGCCAAGCCCAAGAAGAAGGGCAAGAAGGAACTCGTCCTCCCGCAGGACGACGGCGACGTCGAAGACCGCGAGATTGCATGGCTCGAGTACATGCTCAAGAAGGAGGGGACCGGGGAGGACTCTGACGGGCTGGATGGTGGGTCGTTCCGCTGGGCCGTGGCCGCAACAGAGGGCTGACCGGAACAGACATTCTCGACTTTACCGAGCGGATGGAGCACGGACAGCTGGACAGGGGGGATGTGTCGTCGGACGACGAGGGGGATAGCGACCTGGGGCTGGGGGAGTTTGACGTCAGCGATGAGGAGATTGATTTGAGCGAGGGGGAAGAGGATGAGGACGAGGACGACGCCGACGCCGACGCCGCCGCCGACGACGCCGACGACACACAAGGCGACAGCGACGACGAAGCGACAGTCGGCGAATCTGGAAGCAACGCCGATGAACCAGTCGACGGACCATCTGCCGCCGACACCCCCGCCGAGCACACCCCCGACCCCCCGACGAGTCCCTCGCAGGCCGCCCCCACACGCTACATTCCACCTCATCTGCGCGCAGCAATGCTCGCCGAAAAGGCCGCGGGCGACAGCGCAAAGGCGCTCGAGCGCAGCAAGCTCGAGCGCAAGGCGCAGGGTCTCCTCAACAAGCTCTCCGAGGCCAACCTCGACTCAATCCTCGCCGAGGTCGAGGCGCTCTTCGGCGCGTACAGCCGCAACGATGTGACGACGACGCTCACGGCCCAGGTCGTCGGGATGATCGCGTCCAAGACGAACCTGCTCGACTCGTTTGTCGTGCTGTATGCCACCCTTGTCGGCGCGCTGCACCGCGTCGTCGGACTCGAGTTTGGCGCGCAGTTTGTCCAGACGCTCGTCCAAAAGTACCATGCGCTCTGGCAGGCGGCCACGGAGGCGCAGGTGGCGGCGGACGGCGCCGACGAGAACGACACGCACAAGGAGGCATTCAACCTGCTTACGCTCATTGCCGAGCTGTTCAACGCCGGCGTCGTCGGCGCGGGGCTCATCTACGACCTCGTCCGCTCCTTCATCGGCGCCGGCGACGAGGTCTTGGCCGAACGCAACGTCGAGGGTCTCATGAAGGTGCTCAAGTGTGCGTCCCGGCCGCGCAGCGCCCCGGAGGGTCTGCCAACTGTACACACGCTGACGCTCAGGCTGCGGCAGCCAGCTGCGCGCCGACGACCCCGCGAGCCTCAAGGACATTGTCGCGCTTGTGCAGGAGCGCACGCGCGGGCGGGACAAGGAAATGACGACGCGCGCGCGCTTCATGGTCGAGACGCTCGTTGCACTGCAGAGCGGCAAGAAGAAAGGGCTCGGAGCGGAGCGCGAGGATGTAGCGCGCATGCGCCGCTTCCTCGGCGGCCTGGGCAAGAAGCGACGCTGTAAGTGTGCTGCTACAGGCCGCAGGCCCGCAGCCAGGCGAAGCGCAACGATGCTGACCATCCCCAGTGCTCGCGCCAGAACCGCTGCGCGTCGGGCTGGCGGACCTGCTGTCCGCCGACGCGCGCGGCAAGTGGTGGCTCGTCGGCGCGGGCTGGTCCGGCAACCCCCTCGTCGAGCAGGCCGGCACCCTCGCGCTGACCACCAAGAAGGCGGCCAAGGCGGTGGACGAGCTCGAGGACGAGGAAGTGCTGCTCGACTTTGCGCGGCGGCAGGGAATGAACACGGACGTACGCCGCAGCGTGTTTGTCACACTGCTCACGAGCGAGGACTACCAGCACGCGGTGGACCGGCTGGGCACGCTCAGGCTGACGCATGTGCAGCAGCGCGAGTGCGTGCGCGTGGCACTCCACTGCGCGGGGATGGAGCAGGACGGCGCCAGCGGCCCGCTCGGCGGGTACAACCCGTACTACACGCTCGTGCTGAATGCGCTGTGCTCGGGCTCGTACGACCACCGCTTCACGCTGCAGTACGCGGTGTGGGACGTGCTGCGGGAGCTCAACGACGGCGCCGTCCCGGAGGGCCGGGCGGCCAACCTCGCGCGCACGCTCGCGTTCCTCTTTGCGCGCGGCTCGGCCGACGTGACTATTCTCAAGACGCTGGACTTTACCGACCTGCACCGCGGGACGCGGCGGTTCCTCGACGTGCTGGTGCGCACGCTGCTGGTGAGCGCGCAGAGCGCGTCGCCGCTGCTGCGCCTCCCGCGCGGCTTCACGGCCGCGGCAGACTTTGACGACGAGGCGGTCGAGGCGGTGTTTGACAAGGCGCTGGCGACGCCGGAGCTGGCGGGCGGGCTCGCGTGGGTGCTCCAGGGGGTGCGGAAGGCGCCGGGCAAGGGTGCGGCGGATACAGCTGTGGAGGAGGTGGTTGCGCGCGGCGCAGAGGTGGCGCTGGGCGTGCTTGCGCGGGCTATCTAGAGCTGGCCTTGGATGGGGCTGGGCACCTGCTATGACGGGACGGGACCGGACCGGGCCTCGGACTCGGAGCAGCGTGTAGTGATGTAAGAGATACTTGTTGACAGGAGGCGGTCGGGAGGCGACCGTCAGCCAGGACAGCCTGGCAGGGGGGCAGAGCGCCCTCGGCTTGCCGCCTGCGGCCTGAGCGTGTGCTCGTCCTGTCTCCACCGTTCTGCACCTCACGGAGCTCTCGCTATGCTCTCGTGTCGCGCAATGCCGAAGAGGCGACACGAAGGGGACGACCTGGACGACCTCCTGGAGGATATACGGATGTACCGATCCATGCCGATGCCATGTGCTGCTGGCATTCACATCCACAACAAACTCGCCGACTCGCTCTTGTTGACATGTCTTCACTCGCTCCTGTCCTTTCCACACCCATCCACACCGAGCGCAGCACAGCATGAGCGACGGCGTGCCCATCACCAACACCCTCTTCCCCCCGCCGCCGGGGTACTACAAGGCGTTCACCCCCGCGGCGGTCGCGCGCTATGCCGAGCTGCGAGGCGTGTTGCCGGCGGCGTCCGCGGCGTCCCCTGTCTCGGGCCCCAACGCCGGCGGCGGCTCCCCAGGCGGCGCGGGATCGCAGAGCGCCTCGCGTTCTGGGTCGGCCGCGCCCGCGCCCGGCGCCGACCCCACCCCCGAGACGGACGAGGAGCTGAAGCGCCTCGAGGCCGAGCTGGCGCCGCCGCGCGCGGACTGGGTCGCCGAGGACGGGCGCTGGATGCTGTTCGGGCAGATGTATACTGTGAGTCCGCGCCGAGGCCGCGGAGGCGGATACGGCGAGGGCCGTTGTTGTCGTGGCCTAGGGGGAAGTGGGTCCGGCCCAGTCCCCGAGGGTTCTCGACCACCGCGTTGTGGCCCTCTGGAGGCAGCCGCGATCCCCCCTTCGCGGGCCGCTCCCCTCCGTTCTCTCCGCTGACCACCCCCAGACGTCCCCACACATCCCGACAGCGCGCGACATCGGCCTCCCCGCGCTCGTCGCCGAACCCGCCTCGGCGGGCGGCGACGCGGACCGCGCCGTGCTCCCGACGCTGCTGCACTCGTTCCTCCACACGCTGCTGGCTCTCGTGGACACGCTGACAGATACGGCACGGAATCCAGGCGAGCTGGAGATTGCGGGGCGGGCGAGCGAGGGCGACCAGGTAAGTGGGCGGATGGGTGCCGGGTCTGCGAAGAGGAGGCCGCGGCGTGCACCTCCGCACAAGCCGGCATCCGTTGCGAACTGGACGCTACCTGCTAACGCCCCAGTACATCCAGCATCTGTCCAACCTGGCAGCGACAATGATGATCTCGGCCAACCAGCTCCGTGGGGTGCAGGTGGGTGCCGCTCGGGGAGGGGAGCTAACGCCAGGCGGAGGCGACCCTTGTGATGCTCATGGAGAAGCAGCTCGAGGAGCGGCGCGCGCAGACTGCAAAGTTGCGGGAGTGAGTGGGGCGCTGCAGGCAGTGTGACGGAACGCTTGGTGCTGGAGGTTCCAAGCCGTCTTGGTGATGGAGCATGTCCAGGCCAGGATGGCCTGGTGCTGGAGGTTCCAAGCCAGATATCTGGTCGCTTGCCCGTGTCCAGGCCATCTTGGTACTGGAGCGTTCCAAGCCATCTTGATGATGGAGCATGTCCAGGCCATCCTGGCTTGGTGCTGGAACACATCCAAGCCATCCTGGTACTGGCCAGTCCAAGCCACCTTGGTCCCTGCTGCGGCCATCGGCTGCCCGCCGCCATCACCGCTGACGGCTCACCACTGACACGACTGCAGGAAATGTACGCAGGTCGCAGCCACGATCAAGCGGCTCAAGGAGGCGAACGCTGGTGCGGGTGGCGTAGGTCCCCGTTCGCTCGACGCCGCGGCGGCGGACACCGCGGCAGACACCGCGGCGGACACGGCGGAGGACGCCCACGGCGACGCCGGAGACAACGGTGTGCCGATAGTCGTCGACGGCGAGTGAGACCGCGCCGCGGTGCGTCGGCCCACACCCCAAGACTCTGAGACCGCGGCGACACAAAGGCGACCATACCCTGCATATGCATACCCGTACTGACCAGGATGCGCCAGGAGCCGCTGGCCATCAGGACTGGAGCAAGACTGCTCGACGCCAGAGCGGCGTCCGTGGCGGCAAGTCGCTGGTTGTGCTGCGAGCCTCGGCCGCCAGCGGCCGGCGCACACGCCGCTCGGCAAGCACCACGCAGGCATGCGTGTCGGCTGCCTGCATGTCCGAGGCTGCATGTCCGCTGCATGCATACGCGCCTGTATCTCCGAGGCCCGCAGCTGCCTGCATGATACCCCTCTGATATCCTCCTGGGGGGTCCATCCCCGCCGCCACACATCGGAAATACGACTTTTGCCGAGGCCGATAACCACCGATTCGCTCCGTCGCCCGCCGTGGCAGCGTCGAGCTCGTCTCGCCATCGTCCGTCCTCTGCTCACCACCACCCTCCTCATCCAAAACAGCAGCAACCATGTCGGCCTGGCGCGAGTTTATGTCGTGCGTACGCCGCGCGCGCCGCGCGGTCTCGCCGGGGAGACTCGCGGGGAGACTCGCGGCGCGCCGCGCGGAAGAAATGTCCAATGCTGACGCCGATGCCCGTCCGACTCTGACTCTCGACCGACTGGATCGACCTGATTGCTGTGACCTCGCTGCCTGTCTGCGGGTGTCTGCGCGTGCGCTGTTGTGTCTTTGTGTCTTTTGACGCACTTGTGCCGCTCGGTTTTTGCGGTTCTCGCATTCTCGCACTCGCAATTCCCCGCGACCATGTCAACATGCCGACATGTCGACACGTCCGCGACGACCATCACTGCGCGTTGCACAACCGCTGTCCCCACGACATCAACTGCCTGTTCCCCTCTCCCGCCCACCCACCTATATTCCTCGGCTGCCATCGCCTGCCGGCCCGCCTGCCCGCCTGCCTGCCCACCCCCTTGACACCACCTCACCCTTCCCCCCTTTTTCGCCTGCGACCAACAGCTGGAACAAGTACACCCAGATCGCGTCGCGCGCGGTCCGCACCGCCCTCACCGAGTCGGAGCGTGTCGCTGCCGAGAAGCGCGCCACCATCGGCGTGTGAGTCCGAGACGCGGGCAGGCGGAGTGCGGAGAGAGCAGGGGTCTGGGGCCATCGGCCAATAGGCGAGCGAGAATGCGGGAGAGCGCGCAGCGGGGCCGGGGTCGAGCCACTGTCAGCGGGCTGTGGGTGTGCTCGTTCTCGCTCGCTCGGTGCTGTCGGCGGACGCGGTGTGTGGAGACGCGGCGGGGCAAGGGGAGGCAGTTCGGCAGTCCGCAGGTCGTGCATCGGCCTTGCACCTGTGCACAGCCGTCTGACACCCCGCACACGTGCCTCCACCGCTCTGGTCTGCAACGCCTGGCCGTCTGCCATGGCATCCCCCTCGTCTGCACGCCCCAACCCTCCTGACATCCTCGCTCCTTGACCGTGGCCGGCCCCTCCCCCCACAGGTGACCCCGCTGACATGTCCCAGCAAGTACCAGACCTGGGCCAACGGCGTCGCCTCCGAGTCGCAGTACGTCGTCCCCCCCAAGGCCGGATCGCAGTAAGCGCGCCTCGGGCGCGCGCGGCGCGGCAACTGTCGCTCGCCGACAGGATGGAAATGCACGGATGAACAAGTAGACACTATGGCGGGGGGCCGAGTGGTGGAGCGGTGGAGCGGTGCCGGGCAGGAGTGAGATCCAGAGCGACGTGAGGAGCACAGGGAGCGCCGGGCGGCCATGTCGCTCGAGTCGCTGGGGCCAGTGGCCGCGGCGAAGCGTCGACCGCGTCATAGCGCGCGGCGCGAGCGCTCCAGCGGCTCCGGCGTGGGGATATGGCTGCCTCGCGACGGGTTTGACGTCAGGCGGTTGTCCTCAGCGGATGCGCAGCTAGTCGCGAGGCAGCGAGCAGCGAGTAGTCGGTCTGCGAGGCAGCCGCGAGGCAGCGAGCAGCGAGTAGTCAGCCTGCGAGGCAGCGAGCAGCGAGTAGTCGGCCTGCGAGGCAGCGAGCAGACCAGCAGTCGGCTCCGCGGCCAGCCAGCACAAGCTGCCAGACCCGGCTCCGAATCGGGCAGATCGCGGCCGCCGGGAGTGGAGCGGCGCCGAGTGGCACTCGAGTGGCAGCCAGCGCCGACCCCGCGACGCCGGCGCATCGCAGCAGGCAGCGGCGGCAGCACGCTCAGCAGCCGCAGGCACAGGCATCGCGCGGCTTGGTCAGCGCGCGGGGCTGCCTGCGTGTCCGCCGCGACCGCGCAGCCTCGGCGACGCGGCGCGCGCCGAGCTGCGGCCGAGCCGCGCGGCACGGCGGGCGACGGGGGCGACGGGGGCGACGGGGGCCACCGCGGAGCGACGGCGGAGCCTGCGGCCAGCTACGGCCGCTGCACGCGACGCTCCGCGCCGCGATGCACTCCGCGCCGTTGCCGAGAGCCGCGCCGAGCCGTCGCGTGAACCCGCGGGCGCCGCCCTGGCCGCCGACGCCGCCATGCTGCCTCCTCGGCGCTGCACGCCGCCCGCAGCACACAGCGCGCACCACGCTCGGCGCCGCATGCATAGCAGCAGCACAGCGGACTCGCCCCACGCCGCCCCATGCATCGCCGCCCGTGCCCGACGCCGAATCCTAATGCGGGCTAATGCCGCGTAAAATTTGATTACAAACCCCCGTATTACAAACCCCCGTAATGCGCGCTCCCGCACGTCCCGGCGGAGGTCTCTTGGTCATCATCCCTCGGCTCCACCCCGACCGCTCGATCGTCTCGACCGTCGACCTCGACCCCGGCTGCGATCTCGACACCGGACTCTCCCTCGTCGTCGCTCTCCCCGTCCCCCGTGCTCGCAGAGCACCCCCTCCGCGTCCCCCCTCCTCGTCCCCCGCCCCTCCCCCGCCGCCGACCCCGCCGCGACCCTACTCGCCCGCCCAGCCATCCCGTCGCGCGCCTGTCCCGCGGGACCCCTGCCCCTCCCCGCCACGCCGCCGACGCTCGCGGCCTCGCCAGCACGTCTTGCTGCATCCCGTCGCGTGTTGATTGCTCCATCGCCCTCTCTGCCAGTTGCAGCACCCCGCCGCCATGCTCCACAGCCAGTGGTCCGCGTGCCCGCCGTCCCCGCCGCCCACCACCAACGCTGGCGCGAGCGCTGGCGCCAGCGCCAGCGCTCCCCCGGCAGCAGCAGCAGCAGCAGCACCCCCCGCGCCGTCGTCAACCTCATCTCCGTCTGTCCGCCCCGCACGCACGCGCGCCCGGCGCCGCGACCGCGAACAGCGCACCGCGCTCTCCCCCGCCCAGCCGTCTCCGCCGGCCTCGAGCGCCGCGACGCCGTCCCCCGCCGCCGTGCGCTACCGCGCGAGCTCCGACGACATGGACCACGCGAGCCGCTCGCTCGCCGCCCTCTCCGCCCTCTCCGGCCTCGCCGCCCTCTCCATCGGCCCCGCCGCCGACTCTCCGCCGCCGCCGCTGCCGCAGGGCGACCGGCCCGCGTCGCCCGGCGTGCCCGGCGCGCCAGGCGCGCACCCCGCCAGCCAGGTGTCGCCCGTCTCCATTCCCGCGCAGGCCCTGTCGCCGCCGACCCCGGCCCCAAGCCCGACACCCACCGAGCGCCGGAGCTACCGCCCGCTGCACGTCGACGACCGCGACGGGGATGGCCCCGCGGCAGACGTCGACGGCGAGCAGCGCAAGGCGCCGTCCCGCCCCCCCTGCGCCGACGCCCCCGCGCTCAGCGCCGCAGACTTCCTCGCCCGCTTCCGCCAGCTGTCCAAGGCCGAGCGCGCCGCCGTCCTCACCACGCTCGCCGGCGAGCTGCAGCTCGACGAGGCCCTGCTCGTCTCGAGCAAGATTGCCCCGAGGCTCAAGCGCGACTTCCTCGCCGAACTGCCAATCGAGCTCGCCCTCCACTGCGTCAGCTTCCTCGACGACGCCCGCTCGCTCGGCCGCGCCATGCAGGTGTCCAAGACCTGGTACCACCTGCTCCAGGACGACCGCGTCTGGAAGGACATGCACGAGAACCTCATGAACCGCTCGTCCGTCCCGGTCAACCACACCCCGTGCCCGCCGCCGACGAGCGGCGGCTCCATGTTTGGCAGGTACACCCCCGTCCGCCGCCCCCTGCAGCCCGCGACCTACCGCGACAAGTTCCGCGACGCCTATCTCACAGAGTCCAACTGGCTCACCGGCGGCCGTCTCCTCACCATGCACGCGAGCATGGGCGACAGCGTCGTCACCTCGCTGGTCGTCAACGAAGAGTACATTGTCATTGGCATGGCAAACTCCAAGATCCACGTCTTTGACGTCGCAACCGGCCAGTACCGCCTCTCCCTCCTCGGCCACGAGTCGGGTGTCTGGGCGCTGGTCCTGGTCACCCCGCGCAAGAACGGTGCCCGGGGGACATCCCAAACGACTCGCGGCGACTCGTCCTCCCCGCGCTCCAACCTCACCGCCGCCATGCGCTCCAACCCGTCGACGGCGACCGGCCAGGCCCGTCCCCGCCCCGACCGCGCCAGGCGCATGCGCTCGTCCGACGTCTGCGGCTCAGCCGAGGGCTGGGGCCTGAAGCGCACCCTCGTCGTCTCGGGCGGCTGCGACCGCGAGGTCCGCGTGTGGGACATTGTCACCGGCGAGTGCGTGCACGCGCTCCGCGGCCACTCGTCCACCATCCGCTGCCTCAAGGTCCTCGACGGCCGGCCGGTCGCCATTACGGGAAGCCGCGACTACACGCTGCGCGTGTGGGACATTGACCGCGGCCGTCTGCTGCGCGTCCTCGAGGGTCACGAGCAGAGCGTCCGCTGTGTCGAGGTCGCCGGCAACCAGGCCGTCTCGGGCTCGTATGACTACACTTGCCGGGTAGGTGCACTGCGGCACAGGCGAAGGGGACAGCCGGCGTCAGCCGGCGCAAGGCCCCGCAGAGTACTCTGCTGACACTCAGCTCTGGGACGTTGACACCGGAGAGTGCCTCCAGATCTTCGAGGGGCACTATCACCAGATCTACGCCGTGGCGTTCGATGGCGAGCGCGTCGTGTCCGGCTCGCTCGACTCCACCGTGCGCGTCTGGGACGCGCTTTCTGGGTACGTCTGGCGGGACCACTCGACACAGTGCTGACCCCCGCAGCGAGTGCCTGGCCGTCCTGCAGGGCCACACCTCGCTCGTCGGCCAGCTCCAGCTCTCGGGCGACCGGCTCATCACGGGCGGCTCGGACGGCCGCGTCATCGTCTTTGACCTGACCGACTACTCGTGCGTGCACCGTCTGTGCGCGCACGACAACAGCGTCACGTGCCTGCAGTTTGACGACCGCTTCATCGTCTCGGGCGGCAACGACGGCCGCGTCAAGCTGTGGGACATTCGCACCGGCGCGATCATCCGCGAGCTCACGCCGCCATGCGACGCCGTGTGGCGCGTGTGCTTCCGCGACGACCGGTGCGCGATCCTGTGCCAGCGCAACGGCAAGACGGTGCTCGAGGTGCTGGGCTTCCGTCCGCAGGACGAGGTGCTCAAGCTGGCGCCGCAGCGCTCGCCGGATTGGTAAGCGCGGGGCGCGACGCGCCGCGCGCCGTCTCTCTCCTGCCGTCTCCTCGCTCGCGCGCTCTGCGCTTCTGCTCTTATCCGCGTCTCCTCCCCCACCCATGCCGTACATTTATTTTACAGTCACGCTCACTACCAACCCCTCCCCTCCTCATCCCTGCATATGACGACCCACGACTTCCAGTCCCGCGTGCCCGCCGCCGCTGCACACGGCGCGACGCGGCTGCATGCACGCTCCCATTCTCCTCCACGCCCCCCGCCCCCACCCCCCCCCCCCCCCCCCCCCCCCGCCCCCCTCCCCCCCCCTCCCCCCCCCCTCCCCCCCCCGCCCCC